>JARKHS020032206.1:0-29956 GCA_030143305.2 Amblyomma americanum
GGCTTAGCTCGGCTATGCCAGGATATAGGTAGCGAGAGCTGTAGTGCCCCGCCGGCTACGCATGTTGTCGAGTTGGTTGTTGTGACTAAAATGTTAAGCATTGAAGAAGTATTCGAAGAGACACATTGTTTAATTATTCACTTGTTTTGACACAGATGAACACTGCCCGATGATCGGTAAAGTAACACGCAGTTGTCTTAATGCTGCCTACACACTATTTAGATTGGTTGCTTTCTCTCAGATATACAAGGTCAATCCTTGCGGTCCAGGATCCGGAGTACCCAGAATCGAACCCGACCGCGGCGGTTGCGTTTCGATGGAGATTCCTAGGTGGTCTAAACTATTCCGGAGCCCATCACTACTGCACCTATTTTTTCCATTGTTCTCTCAGTGCCTCCTTTATCCCTTCCCTTAAGGCGCAGTTCAGGTGTCCGCCGATACAGTGAGGCATACTGCGTCATTTCCTTTTCCCCAAAACCAAATTTTGATGAAACTCCGGTGCACTTTGATACATTCAGCGGAAGGGTAGGTAAAATCTATGCGACGCCTGCCGTGGGGACCGACACCGGGGACCGAGGCCGCAAGGTTATATTGGTTCTTGGGGAAAGGAAATGGCGCATTATCTGTCTCACATATCGGCGGACACCTGAACCGCGCCATAAGAAATGAGATAAAGGAGGGACTCAAGAAGAAAGAGGTGACGAAGCGCGCGGCGCACCCACTCCTCCTCCCCGGTTGCCATGGCAACGGCGCATGCGCACAACTGGCCGCCCCCATGAACCATGGCAACGGCGCGTGCGCATAACTTGCCTCTCGCGTGTACCGCGAAATGCTCGACTGGTAGCCCAGTGTAGCTCCCGCTACAAAACGTCTTCGGAATATTTTAGTGGGAATGAACAGCCCATACGGAATGAGTTCAAGCGGCGTGATGCAGCGGCGTTTGCTGTGGGCAAGATTTGCTCATGGCTCTTACCCTTCCGCGACCTGTAGGAGGCCTCTCTGCATGTGTTTCCCTGGTGCTACTTGCATCTTCGAGGATTCGAGCGTGCTTCCCCCTCTCCTGTAGAGGTTCCCTTTCTGCCACTCCTTGTTGTATACGGCACGCTCCTTGCCTGCCCTTTTCCCTTTCCTCTACAGGCTCCACTCTAATCTACTCTGCAAAAAAAAACAGCTTTTGGAAGTGCACAGTCTTATATTCGGGATATAAAACACTGCGTCCTACCTTTTTTCTTGATTCGAGCACTCAGGAGCGTTTTAACGACCAGGATGCATGGTTTGATTTCTTCATGTGGCTCATGCAAGAACGCGAAACTAGGCGAAACAAAGCGCACTTAGCGCAATTAACATCGTACTGAACATAGCAAAAACTTGGCGAAAACCCTCTCCGCTTTTTTAGTTAACAAAAAGGCAACAAGGAGAGCGTGAAGAAGATCAGAAGAAAAAACTGAGAAAGAAATAATGAAACGAAGGAACAGAAAAAGAAAGACAGATAGAGAGGAGGCAAAATAATTAGGACGTGGTGTGCTGTGACTGCAGTGCTCCCTACACGAAGGAAAAGACCTGGAATAGAGGGACCGAGGGGGAGGGGGAAGGAAATGAGAGAGTATAATGAGCATAAATGCACGCTCAAAATCCGTGGTATACGGTCTTAGGCGTAGTGCACTCTCGCACGCACATGCATACACATTCGCGCACGCAAGAACAAACCCAGTATTATCGATTAGTTTGCCTGAATACAGTTATTGCTGGTATTTTTAGCCACGAGCATGCTGCGCAACCTTCAAGGTGCTATGTCGTATGAACTTTCTGCCTGTAAACCAAAGTCGCTGTGTATTCACAAGTTTTCTGCGCAACCGCTCAACACCTTGTTGTGTAGTTGCGGTAGTATCGCGATACTACCGCATCTAGGCAACGAGGAGTTAAGCAAATCACGCATGTACGTGTATTGCGCAGTGCTGACTCTATGTGTGGGCGGCGTCACCGAACATATACGTAACAGCTGTGGGAAGGCATCAGGGTTGGAGAAGCCTGGATTCTGTTCGTTGGGTGCTTGAACATCAGCGCTGTTTGCTGTGCAATTTTAATTTTCTCTTTTCAAGCGAATATGTGCTTGACGCCGCAAAAGAATAGGACTTAGCTACGATAAATATTTTCGAAAAAAAAAATTTGGTGGGCACTGAGTAGAAACGTGAATGCTCTAAAATATGCTACCTCGTTGTGGAAACTAATTGGCCGCCTGTGCGGTGGTTAAGTTTCTCACGTCAGACTGTCGTTTAGTTCGGCCTGTTTCTGCGGGTCTCAAGATCTCTGTGCGGAAAGGAAATAGGTACTCAAGCCTATATAAGCAAAATGCCCCTTCTAAAAACTGTGAGCTGCGCAGCACACCAGTTTTACTTGGCACGTAGCGCTGTGATCCGGGGTATTGGTGCCGTTCCTGTTATAGCTAAATTTTAGAGCAACCCGTCTTTGGGCTTCGACTTTCCTCCCTTCTCTTCTTCGGTAACGTTATCTATAAAAAGACGAACAATACCTTGTCTCGTGACCCTTGCGATTTCTTGTTGCATATTAACCTCCTTTGTAACTTCCTTGACGACACTAAGTGGCACTCCCACGCTTGCGGCAAGAGCTAATTTACCCCTTTATTTCTGCCCACGCCCGTCCTCATCATTATACCAGGTGTTCCAGGGAAGCTGAAAACTAATTAATAAAATAGGATTTCCGAGGTACAGAGAAAGCTTTTTGTGGCATGGTAATACGAGTGTTGCTGGACGTCCAAATATAAACGAATCATGATAACTGGTAAACTGATAAAGTAAATTCCAATAGTTAACTTTTTAACTATTACCGATAGGCACCTGGTTGCAATGAGATATGAAGCCAGCCTTTTTCGCTTGAAGTTCTCTTTCGTGAAACCGGCGCCATTGGTTATTTTCTGCCTCACACCCTACCTCTTTACTTCCTCAGAGACCACCGGCTTCATAAATCTCTTGTTCCAATTATTTGTGTTTGTTTTTTTTCTTTGATCACCTCTATTTCTTTGATTGTCCCCATTCCCCACGGGGTGATATTATCCTTCTCACTTTTTACTCCGGAGCCTCGCCATAATTTTCTGCCGATACCCTCACCCCATATTCACCGACTCTGAACTGTTCAGAAGGGCAGGTGCGCTTGAGCCTCAGGTGTTGCTGGGCTTTTCCTTTTGCGGTGGCTTCTTGTTTTCTCACTGGTGATCGGATCCCCTAAGAGGGAACTGCTTTTCCTGATAATGTATGGATCCGGGTCAAGCGGCTCTCTTCGTCGCAGTCGCTACTTGTTCAAGCGAACGGCCCCTCATCAGGAAGGAGGAGCAGGTAAATAGCGCCCTGTTTTGCTGCGAAAAAGCCTGTGGCATCTGCTGTGGGGTATTTGTTGCTACGTAGAAGGCACCTGGAAAAAAATGTCCGGGATTCAACGTGGCTTGAACTTAATTATACGATCCAAAGTTCTGTTAAGCATGGTCTCCACTGTCTCAAATCAAATGTCAAGGTCAAGGGTCATTGTGAAATGTCAAGCGCACGTACTCAATGCTACATAGCCATATGATCACGTGGTCGTAATAACATAGCTTGGGCTCAACCACCACGCAGTTAAGTTCGGTTTGACTTTGTGCCGCATTGAAGGTCATTGTCGATGTGGTGCCTACTCGCGCAAATCAAATCCCGAGGTAAAGAAGGGTCAAGTTCAAAGGTCTGGCACAACATGAACTGGTGAGCGAGTTAGTCAGATATTGTTCTTTTAAACCAGCTCAACGGCTCGAAGCCCAACAAACCAGGGGCAAAACACAGCGCTGAATTAACAACAGAATGGTTTTATTCAGGGCACCAGTGCTTTAGTACACCCCGGTATCGCAGAAAACAGAAAAATATAGAGAAAACATCAAGTTACACACGGCTAATCATTCTGAGTGTGCGGAAGATTTGGCGATGCAAGGCATCTAGGATATCAGATATTCGTGCTCTTTCTTTGAAATAGCAACAGAAGGACTGCTTATGCATTGCGTACCTCACCTCATAATGTCTTACGCCTCAATTATCTCTCTGGTGAGCTGGTTCTTGCTTTTTGCTAGAATCTCAGTCTTCTCAAACATTGGTCGGCATGAACAGTCACGACAATGAAGCCCGATATGACGGGCGGCATTCTTCACATTATTGTTGTGCTCCTTAATTTTTCTATTCAAACAACGACCAGTCGTACGTCGGCCTTCGTAGACCTCCGAATGCAATGGCTTTAGAAAAAAAAAATTTCGTTAGTATAAGCTCTCGACCAAAACAAAACAGCTTCCAAACTAGGCCTGTCTTAAACCTTTTTCGTTGTGCCGTTGTACTTCTGAGTAACTATTAGCAAAAAGCCACGCCAAAGAGCAGTCAGTGTAGCCATCATCTACAGAAAGTGCACACACAGGGATATGAGTTGAGTTCACTATCTGACGACCATAAAGGCTGCTAAGCGTGGTTGAGTAAGCGTTCTTAAAGACACACACTCTTTTATGGCAATAAAATTCGTGGCGATTCCACCCAAATGCGAACATTGCTTTGAAGATTCTTCCTTTATTTTTACATTTAAGTGCGCGACGATGGCGCTTCTATTTAGATAGCGTAGTGCGAGGGGGAAAGTGCGACCTATGGTGACGTGTCGAGGGAAATGATCGCGTTCCCGTGAGGGGGAACCCCGTGCAGGGTGTCTGTTCCTCGGTCTCGCTCGGATGCAAGGACGATTCCTGGTGGCTGCAACTAAAAAGTTTAGGCCAGGAATAACCTTAAGATTAAGAGCTAGCACGGTCACCGGCCTTCCAAAATGAGCTCTTGTTGATCACTATGACTAATGTAAAGGAACAAAGCACAGCACACTTTCATAAAGTTGATGTGAGAACATATTCGGCCCTCTTTCGCCAGTGCATGCCATCCCAAGTAGAGCTACGTATCCTCCATGTCTTTTTTGCCTTCGATACCTGCGTGTGCAGGCATCCAAGAAATTGTCGCAGTGAAGCCTAATTTCGGGCGCAGCTCAAGAAATGTAGCTAAAAAATTCCCAACGGTGGCATGTATGTTTACGGGTCCGCGCTCTTTCATCTGTGCGTTTGATCTGCGCGAGGAGAATCGTGAAAAAGTGGAGACTGTTCCTAAGATTATATCGAGAAAATGTTTGCATGTCTCACTGGGCTGCATTTAGAAGAGCTTAAAGCTTTACTTCCGCAGTGTGAACGTCGTCGACGATGGGGAGTGTAACAGTATTCCCCATGTGACGGGTGATGTCGACCCATGACAACAGCATAGACATGGTTAGGAACTCCATTCTCGTTTGTGTGACTGCCCCCAGCGGTTGTCAGTGCAGACTCTGCCTTAACGGTGCGAATTTTCTAATAAAGCAAAACCATTATTCTCAAGTGCTTTAGTATCAATGAAGTAACTAACAGACGCTATGGGCTTTTGCAGCCTTTCTTTAGAATACTTAATAATGCAACGAACTGAGCTAGTTCGTTTGCGTTCATTTTGTATTGTGTGCTGTTAGGAATTGAAGATACGCAAAAAAGACGAGATGGACGAAGCGCTGGTCCGCATCGCCTGTTCTTCGTATCATCGTTTCTCAACACAGCGCACATACGTACATGTCATAGGTTGAGGTGAATAGAGGGAGACCTCACCCGTATCACTAATGTATCGCGGGTGACAACGAAAACGTAATTAAAAATGAAAGAAAGAAGCACAGTGCAAAAAAATGCGAGATAGATTTTGAAAACGATGATAATGGGAATAGGCGTAGGATGTGAAAGCAGGAAAGAGAGTAAAGAGAGGCTTTACTCGACATGGCCCATGGGCGCCCAATGAAGTCCTGGTTTTCTTTTCTTCTCTCCTTCTATTTTCTCCACGTCTGTTGTTGAAGTCAACGCTGATTTTTGAGGTGACTCTGTCCCCTGGCAAGTTTACTGAATGAGAGGTAGGTCGTGGTTAATCGTCAGTGCTTGCTGCCTGCATTAAAAAATCCTGAAAGCACCAAAGATTCTCGTTCGTTTTCTTGGGCCAAGCAGTGGCCTGCAGTATTATGAAATGAAAATTATATCAGCGTCTTCTGTAGCTGTATGTGGTATCTCTCGAGCTTCTCATGAAATCTGATATGTAGCGACTCATTTGCTGTATGGTAAAGGTCTGCCGATTATGATGTGTTGACTATATTGTTTTGCTCGGCTACCTTCATATAAGCATGCTGGCCCCTTGCCTTGCGGCCACAGCATTGACTTCCGGGTGCAACGCAAGCATGCTTTTAGTCGTATGATTTGTCCTATATATTTTGCTTCATGTCCTGTGACATTATAACTTCTCTTTGACCTTTTATGATCTCTGATTTTCTATTTATGTTTTTCCAACCTTTCCTCTCAATATTTTTCTTTCATGTATCTTCAGGACACAATTCTGTAGATAATGATCGAAGTATTTTGCTTCAGATCTACATTTACAATTGATGTCTCTCTTAATGTTGAATCGCTGCAAGTAAAATGGAAGTCATCCATGTGCACCGATGGCTTGTGATAAGTACTGAATTGCGAGATATGTTCGTGGCATAAGATTAGTGCTCCTAACCCAATAAATGCACATGTACTTTTGCCTTCGTTCTGCCAGATGTTATTCCATTCATTTGCAAGTACCATTTTCAGTGGCTCTTTTATGAATTGTAAAGTTATGGGCAGCTTTTCTTCCTCTCTTGTATCTAGCGCTTCCTGCGCTACCTGATCTGCTGTGTAATTGCCAGTATTTCCACTGTATCCCTTGACATCATCTAAAATATTTGGTATCGCAGGAATCTGCAGTTTTTCTTGACTATGTGAATAATAGGGTTGGTATGGCTCGGAGTTCATAAGTCTTTAAGTGCCGACAAGCTATCGGTAAAAATTCAAATAATTTAATGCTCACATTCAGTCTCAATAAAATTTATTCCTTTATTTATGGCTATTGCTTCTGCTTCACAGTTAGTGGAATATTTCCACTGTTTGTTTTTGCTCAATAATTTTGTTTCTTTGGTTGAACAGTAAGAAAGCTGCTCCGACTTTTTTCTATTTGAGCCGTCTGTATATATTTTATATTAACTCTCCACATCCTGTTTTCTATACTAAAAGGCTGGTCTGAGAGCCGGGTGCTACTTCCACAAGCCGTACTTGAGTGAAATCTGTTCCTCATCGAATGTGACGTCTTTTGACCGAAACAATCTTCTTTCTCGAGTTATTCTGTGCCATTTGTTTTCTTGTTCACAGATTGGAATGGTAAGCGCTTATTTCGACGAAACAACGATGCAGATGATCCTCAATAGAAGGCCTCCAGCCCATGGCCAGCGGCGACCTTAGCGGCCCACTAGGTGGCGAAGGCTTGATGTCCGCTTCCGAGCAGACCATAACGGCCTCCCATTGCTCATGAGAAGGAATTTGTACTAGATTGTCCGGTGGAGGTTCTTCTTTACATTTCCATAGTATGTATTCACACCTGGCTGTTTCACCACAGAAAAAACCTGCACTCGGTGTTAAAGTCTACCGGGTACATTTTTGCCAACAGATAGGGAGTAAGAAAAGACCTCGTTTAGCGTTTCCTCCAGGCGATCTCTCGCGCCTTATCCAACTTTTTTTTGTCAGCTGGTGTAAATTCGTGCCTTTCCAATTTGTAATGGCTTGTGATATTGTGGAAAGATGCCAGCCCCTCCTTGGAGTAGTCCATGGAAAGGACGAGCCACCGACAGGGACAACGAAACCTGAAGCCATGTTGTGGGCCACCTCGTTTTCGTGGTGCGGAGCTGCCCCATGGCTAAGCGAACCTCTGCCTCCGCGATTCCTACATCTAGTTCTGGATTCAGGAGTACGCGGTAGTGTAGAATTTGAGCCCAGGGGGTCTTGCAGAAATAACTGCCCTGTAGTTCAAGCAAGAACTCTTCCGTGCTGCCCTCCTATCTGTGGGTACGTCGGGCGAGCTGACTTCTCTGGGTAGGCTTTGCCTGTGTCGGGTCTAGTAGGAGTCAGACCCTACTCAAGTAGGGGCTCTTGTTCACAGAGCAAAATAAAGTTTACTTAAACGTTTTCAGTGGTGCAGGGAGAGAAAATTTCTAATGTCGTACGTGCGGAAACGAGTGAGTGGGCCTTGAGTTTACAAAAGAGCTGAAATCCTTCATTAATCTAGACTTAGATAATCAACTGATTAGCTGTATTCGACAAAACTCTCCGTGCTTATAAAATGCTCTTCTCTTATCTGTTATGCGCAGATCCTCGAAATTTGCTGTTTTCTTTCTTTCGCACGTTGGAAGGAAACTTGCGTGGCTAATTACGGACATCGATCTAAATTCCTTTTTTCTGAGCATGTCTTGGGAACTCTGTCAAACATGAGTTGCTCTAATTACAAAACGACGTGCTAATAGGCAGTACCGGCTCGTCCCTCACTTTGCTAATTAGCCCTGCCTACCGCCTCTCCTTTCGCAACTTCCCTTCGTCGTCTCTCATGACCGTTCACTACCTTCATATCTTGTTGACAAATGCAGCAAGTCTAGAGCAGGGAAAAAGTTCGCGTCTAAGATCGGCTGTTGCCGTTGTCGTGCACGACGGTCAATGTACAAGCTTTTAATATGGCTTGTCTGTTTCCCTGCTATGAAGATGTGGTACACGCAGTCGCTAAAGAAAGCGCCACGGCTTCACTGGCGATCTTGAATGCGGCTTGCGACTTTCGCTAAATGGTGAGTACGATGTATGAATTACACACTTTTTTATTTCTGCTTGCCCACTGAAGCTGCTCTTGAGAAAAAAAAGTGGCTTTGCATGAGCGCTATGATACGTACGTATCTACGAAGAAACAGCCTTGCCATAATTTAAGTTTATTCATTTTTTCTATGAACGCATGAGTTAAACCGTTTACCTTTTCTCTTCGCCGAGAAAGTAAATTTCATCCTGTCTGACCGTCGATACTAGGTGAAAATACCCTAAATTCATTTAGACTCGCGGGAATTTTACGTCGTCTAAGTTGAAGAAAAATCTCTACTACTCGAGGTACAACTAAGAGTTTCGCCTGGCTTTGCGTGTTTTACTTTGAGACCGGACTAAGATGAAAACAAGCACACAACCCCAAGACTAACAGTGTATGACTATGTGTCTTGCTGTGCATAGCGTTGATATGCATGATAGTATGGTCATAGCTAATGGTCAGCAACCACGTGACTAAATGATTAGTGGTCACTTGACCTATGACCTTGACCCTTGACCTTGACCTTCAGAGCTTAGACTCGCATCGACTGATGTGACGTCATGCAATGGCTTATTATTTACGTCACAGCATTCTTCGCAATAAATACCGCCGGCTTTGTTTTCGCTCGTCTGCTACAGGTAGGTTCAGCCTGGTTGAGCCACAGGCAATTTTTTTAATAAATGAAAGGCATAGTAACTCCCACTTCTAGGTGGACACCTACACCATGCCTACACCAAGTGAGGAAGGTCGGACTTAAAGAAGAAAAAGAGAAAATGTTTTCATAGTGGAGGGCTCCAGAATAATTTCGACCACCTGCGAATTTTTAACGTGCCCTGATATCGGACAGCACAAGGGCGGCTTTGCGTTTTCCCTGCATCGAAACGCGCCCATCGCAGATTCACCAGTTATCGAATATCTACTCCACTGGTGAAACTATGAGGGACGTGATTGAGGAGGAAAGTCAGGGAGGCTATCCTCGAGAAGAAACCAGTTTTATGCCGTGCACTGGGGGACAGCTACAGATGAGGGGATACATATGTGATAGAGAAGAGAGAAATTGACATATTTATGCCAAAAGCATGCGGAAAATCATAGCACATCGTCCAGGGCCAATGTTGTCAAAAATTGGAGGTGGAAGAGGAAAAATTATTTGAGAGCTTAATAGTTGATTGCTCTCAGTCAGTGCGCCCAGTGGCCTGAAGCACTGCAATGTCTGGGAGGCTTTTACTGCGAACGAACGCCGCGCTCATTGTCCGAGAATCTTCACCTCAGTCAGCGGGCTTGGATCAATATTCTCCAGCGCACTGCACGAAGACTGCCTTTCAGCACTGTATGCATGGCATGTACAAAGAATGTGTGCAATAGTCTCGTCGTACCCGAAGATAACACTTGCAGGGTTATCAGCCACACCGATAACAAAGAAATAGTGGTTTGTGAATGCTTCACGAATGCGTAGCAAGGTTATTCACATCGTAGTAGGGCCGGGTGGTAGCCGCAGCTTCAGGCCAAAGTCAGTCCTCGAATTGTAGACTTGGATTCGAAAGCTGGCCGTTATTCTACGAGGCAAGCGTGATTGCCAGCGCGCCGTGCTAGATAACAATACGTAGATAACAAATCGTTAATAGCCTTTGGTATATAAATAGTGCTCTCTATTTATGGCAGAGTGATGTTGCTCTCGGATTTCTGCAACCATTTCTTCATTGCAACTACGAGAAAGAGCAGCTTCTAAGCCTTGGAGCGCTGGTTTTTAGTAAGTGAAAATAGACCACTATCGCGGGTTTTCCTGATTGATGTACCAAACGGCCGCTCGAAGATTGGCAAGTCCTGCACCTGTCGAAGAAGTCTGATGAGGCGTTTTAACTCTGATTACTTCAGCCTTTACGGTAATGACCACAGACCCCGAAGAACTGATAGGGTTCACTAAGTCCTCGCCGTAGACGTGCAGGCGCTGCGCGGAATGCTCAATCAAATGTTTAAGAATGACTGCTTTTAATACTCCAGGCGACAAATCAACCTTATTACTGATTCCGGGTGTGGAAAGAAGCACACGAGGGTGGTTCAAGCTCCATAAACTAAGGAACTGTCTAGGGCCGGAGGTAAACTGGCACGGTGGAAACGTGTGATGTTCATGAATGGTTTTTGCTGTGTACGTGGCGTGGTAGTAGGAAGCCCGGCAAGATAATGAGAAAGAACCCTTGACGGAGGGGGGTGCCAAACGTGGCATCTCAGTGCGTAAGCTGTTAGGTAGGTTGAGTCTGAATTTGCTTGGACGAGTTGTACGGTTGCGGGCGTCGAGGCACACTTCAGCAAGCGTAGCCAAGTCTCAAATATCGTGAGCTTGAACGCTTTGCAGAAATCGCATGTTTATTTTCTTAATGTTTCCAAGTGCATGGAGATTGTAACAAAAGAATCCCATGAATAACTGCTTGTACGGCTGAGTCATCGTTCACATTGTAACATAGGGGACAAGTTAAGTTGCTAAGCTATCGCGCCAACGCTCCAATCTATGTTTCTAGGAAGAATTTGTATATACGTGCAAAACTTAGCGGTCTAGTGGAGGAGCGGCAGCTCCATGGCTGAAAATGAGCTCGTAGAAATGACAAGCAGAGCCAATAAACACAAACGAATGTTGGACGTTGAATAAGGCACACTAGAAATGCGTTGACGTAATGAAAGGTGATGCCGACGCGAAAAGAAGTTCGTATAAAAATTTAGTCCCGAAAAACGAACGTCAGGACGAATCAAAAATGGTCGAAAGCCGACGTGCAAGGAATACTTTATACATTGGCGACTTCCGCATGCAGTACAGCCAAGCCTTCACGACACGTTAGGACACTGGAACACGACGTTTCGCTTGAGGTTGACGTTGATCACTTTGTCGCCATCATGGGCGATGACATGATGTACAGGCGCAGCGGAACAAATGCATAAATTCGGCGTTACGGAATGTACTCGGTGTATCTCAATGACAACAAAACGTAGCGCTGCATACATGGATTCCTGCACTGGACAATGCAGCTGTAGCACTGAGTAGATCGCAAATTTTGTTACCGTAGCCAACAGGAAAGCAAGCTATGTTATAAGGACCTGCACCAACGTACCTGGGAAATAACGGCAAACACCGCCTTTTTGCAGTGGTATCACGTTTCCGCAAAAATCATGAAAATTGAAGAGACGGTTGTTTAGGAAAGTGAGCAAAAGAAACTTGATCAATTTAGCTGCCCGTATTTCAGGCGGTGTGCTTGAAGATCGCTACACTACCTACAAATCAGATTTTGAAGAGAGGAATGCTTAGGAAGAATAATTCGTGACATTGTGAACTTGAGCTCAAGTTTCTTCACCATTCAGCGTGTAGTGTTTCATATATTTTTTATGTATTACTCTAAGAGGCTCAAATTAAAAACTGAAGAACCAAAATGAAGTCTGATAAAAGGCGCAGCAACACTAGGTCAGGATAACATATGTAGTGACGTTTTAAACAAGCCAAGAGAGCTTAAAAAGCATAATGCACTGAGTTAAGAGATCTCTAGTTAGTTTAATATGCGTAAGTCAGTTTTCTCATAAAATGCTATTTATTACCGCGTTCAGAAAAAATTCTATATAGAAAGTAAGTTAAACGCATAGAATGCTTGTATAGAAACTTTGAGTGGGGTAGCAGAAATTCTTAAAATTTGCACTCACAAAAATTTGGCATTTAGTTTCTAGACTGACTGTGGCTAGGAAAGGGGAAAGCCAAATTAGTTGGCGGGACACGTTCTCTTTGCCAGCTTTCAATGAATTTCGCCCTACTGCACTTGTCAGGGCTTCTGAGTGAGAGCCACGTGGATTGCACGCATTAGCGACTGCGCTTAGTTCTACACAATCCATGGAACATCACCCCTATATTTCAGGTTTTGGCTTGTTTCATAAAGTAAGTACCCTATGAAAACAAGACTTTTAATTTCGTTCCTGAGAGTCTATTTTTGCAAGTGGCGCTGGGTGAACCGGGTGCCAGCAGTCTTTACAAGGGTGACAGCCTCTATGGCGGCCGTTTTCCTGCTCTTCTCGTAGACGTTTAATGCGTATTTGCCGTCGTCGTAGTAGTAGTTATCCGCTTACTGTAATCTGCGAAAATTTTTGCTGTCTTTCGATGCACCAGCATCAGCAGTTATTCAGAGCACACTCTGGCAACGATGGATCTGGGCGCTAGGAGCGCGCTGGTTGTAGAATTTAGAGGTAGGAGGCATTAGGCATTAGCGTTAGCTCAAGAAAACACGCACTGTTCTTTCTACCTTGTTAAATGGTAACCAGGGGCAGACGGTACTCTGGGAAATTTTATTAAAACCTTTGGGATCTTGCAATACACTGAGGACTTCACCAGAGGACCGAGAGAAAAGCGTCATTTCGGGCAATGCCATATTTTTCGAAACATTGTTCTCTAACTCCAAGATCTTGCCAATAGGCTAGCAAATGCTAAAGTAGAATGAAAAGTGCTGCTAGTTGGCAGAAAATTGGCAGAAATAGACGAAGACTAAGACAAAAGACAAGAGATCGCGCTGCCTTGCCTGCTCCCTTCACCTTTTGATTCAGCGCTGTTCTCTGTTGAGCAGTTGACTCTGTTTGTTGACATTGATATCTGCTAAAAACGGGCGTAAAATCGATACTTTTTTTCCGCTTTGAACCCCAACGCTGGTGACACGCATTTCTTCGCGCAACATTTTTTTTAACCTTAAGACTGATACCGAACAAGAACAGGCCCGATGCTCCGTCAGATTTGCTGTTGTGGTTGTGTAACATTTTTCGTAAATTTAATTCAGCCATTTATGAATTGGCAATAGGGGGTGGGGAGGGGGGGGGGGCAGGGCATGGCGGGAGCGGATCAGTAGCTCATTGACAGCTGCACTAGTAGCTTCTCACTAGGGCGTGTAGTGGAATCATCCCGTTTATGAACCCAAACAAATTTTGAGGAAAAAAAGCTAGTTTCTTATTTTATTGACGTGGTCACACGACATGCCGCACTTTACTTCATAACCAGCCATCGTTCAGGCGCTCACTCCTTTCTGGAGCCCCGACGTATGTGATCGGAATGGTTTAACGAACAGTTACACTGCCTTGAAAATGAGATTTGGGCACTTAGACCCGCGCGGTGGCTCAGTGGTTAGGAAACTAGGCTACTGTTCCGGAGTGCCCGAGTTCGAACTCGGCCGTGGCGGCCGCGTTTCAACGGAGGCGGAACGCAAAGGCGCACATATGCTGTACGATGTCAGTGAACGTTAAGTATCTCCAAGTGGTCGAAATTATTCTGGAGCCCTCCATTACGGCACACCACCAAACGTCTCACACCAAGAAATTATTTTTGCAAAGTCATTTTCAGCGTGAGTTGGTCTTCAGCTCTACTTATTTTTTCATGCAGGACATAGTCGTCAGCAGAATTCGTGCGGCAAGCTCTTCAACAATATAAATATGAGTATTAAAAATAATAGCGGACCGAGAATGGATCCCTGGAGAACGCTAGAATCGCCAAAATGCCAGAGCCGTATTAGCTGCACATATTAGAAATATTGCATGTACACGAAAAAAGTGGAACACGGCACCAAACAGCAAGCAATGCGACGTTCGCGCATTCATTCGCCTTACACTTAGTATAGATGCCATCGCATTACACTCGCAAAGTCCCATGCGGCAAGCGACGTATATTCGTTGTAAACTATTTCGCCTTACCGAACTGCGACCGTCATACTGGAGACTGTGTCTCCCCCATCCAAGAAAAAAAGGCGACTAAAAAGTAGCGAATGCCGCTAAATGAGGTGATTTAGGCACGTGCAGACACTACCTTTGCACTTACTTTTTTAACCAGGAAATGATGCCATTCGCATGCCCTATTAAAAAAACGAGTCAACCTCGTAGAAAAAAGCAGACCAATGGGCCGCGAAAATAAAAATACTCCCTTAATACAGCGGTAGTACTTTCTGCTGGATAACTTTTATTTCGCAGGTCACTGGTTGAAAACTTCAATCCTTGAAGGAACTAAACAGGCGTTATTTCGGACACTTCACTTTTAGCAGACGACCATCACAACTACGGATTTTCGCAATACATTCATGCCGCGTGAAAGAGAAGACGATTGTCGCGAGAGCGCAGATACCACATGCAGATACTACATGTCGCTTTGGCGACATGCGTCGCCAAAGCTTACGACAGTGTAGAACACTCCATTCTGATACATAGGCTACAGTATCTTCAATTCCCAGATTATATAGTTGCATGGATATCTGCATTTCTTTATAACAGGGAATTCTTTTGCGTCCATAATGGTGTTCATTCAGAGAGGTACAGACAAACGCGAGGTGTACCGCAAGGAGCTGTTCTTTCTCCTGTGCTCTTTAATATTCTGTTGAGCTCAATTCCTCTCCACCGCCATGTACGCACTTACGTCTATGCGGACGACATTGCGTTTTTTGCTGCTGCGCCGGATATACATTCCCTGTATGGTCTGTTGCAGTCATATTTGAATACACTTGAGCACTGGTTGAGCGCATTACACCTGAAGTTAAATTTTGGCAAGTGCGCCACCCTTGTTTTCTCTCTATACACTCCTGTAGTGGTCTCTCTCACTTGCCAGTTAAAAATAATACCGCAGGTTCAATCCCTAAAATACCTAGGGGTCACTTATGACAACAAACTCACCTGGCGACCTCACATTGACCATGTCGCGGCGAAAGGTGCTCGTGCCGTGGGCATGTTACGGAGATTGTCATCACCGGTACTGCATGCGCAGAGATGCGCTATTAATGATCTACACTGTGTATGTCAGGCCAATTTTAGAATTTGGATCAGTGTTGTTTTCAGGCGCGGCTACATATAAACTTCGTCCTCTCGTCCTTTTAGAGAGAGAAACACTTCGCATGGTGCCTCGGCCTTCCAAAATTTGTGGCTATCAATGTGCTGTACCTTGAAGCCCGCATTCCGCCTCTCTTATCACGACTTCAATTTTTAACTGTGCAAACTTACCTCAGGATCTATGAATCCCATTTCCACCGTTCCCAAAGCATTTTCTGTTGTCAGCCGACCTCCTTTTTTGGTGTCCCCTGGTCTCGTTTCAGTTCCCCTCAGGTAGTGTTTGTGCAAAGATTACTTCAGCCTTTAGATGTAAACATTTATGATATCCTTCCTGCGCTTCGCAATGGGCCCGCTATCCACATTGTTTTCGACGACATATTCCCAAAAAATGCAAAACTTTTGCCAGCGAGTATTCTAAATGGCCTTCTAGAAGATCAGCTGAGGACCCTACCTACAGATATAGTAATAGCCACTGACGCATCGCAATGCAGTGAAAAAACAGGTGTGGGAATATTTTGCTCGCATTTAGACTGGTCCTTTTCACTGCGCCTTCCAGATTTCACCCCTATTTTTCAAGCAGAGTTTCTAGCAGCTTTACTTGCTCTACGCAAGCTAGACCCCTCTATTACAGCAGTTGCAGTAATTATTGATTCTTTATCTTTGTGTTCGTCCCTCGCTGCACATGTCGACGGTCCCATTTTAACAACTTTCTTATCCCTACTTCCTCCGCATTTGAGCCTTCTTCATTTAGTATGGGTTCCCGGTCACAGCAGTGTGACAGTAAATGAGATTGCTGACAATCTCGCAAAGGCTTCCCTCAGCGGCCCCGTGTTGCCAATCATCCCAGCTACAGCCTATATTACAGCATCTAGATTTCGGCGACGTGCGTTTTTAAGCACACAAGACACAACACTTTTAACATCGGCGGATTATGAGCACCTTAAATATTATTCGAACAGGAAAATTTGTTGCTCTCGGCAGCTTGAAGTATCACTGACGAGGCTGCGCTGCCGCATCCCTCCTCTAAATTTCTATTTACACAAGTCGGGTTTGGCGCTCTCTCCCCTTTGTGCATTTTGCCGTGAGCCTGAATCCATAGAACATTTTTGGCTGTATTGTCGCCGATTCAACTCTCTGAGAAAAAGGTTGCTGGAGGAGCCCTTGCAGCATCTTGGCCTTAGTTTGAGCAGCCCGCTCTTGCTATCATTTGGCACCACCACATTTGGGTTCAGCCACAGATCTGTTTGTACCGCTGTTCTCAATTTCCTGATAGAATCTCACCGACTGCCTTGCTAAGTCTTCCAAACTTTTCTTTTCTCTCAATTATTACATTTTGACTTAATCATTATTATTTATTCCCTCTCTTTATTATTATTCTTATAATTTTGAAATCTAAACCATCATTCCTTTTCTGTTCATGACGAAGAATTCACCGGTGTTGCGCTCCCACGTGCATTTCCTTTCTATTAACTGCGTTCAGGTGAATAGTCACCCAATTCTTGGCCGATCCCCCAGTGTGGGTATGTGCCACCGTTTGATAGGCTAACAACAACAACAACACCAGCTTTCCGAAGGTGGCGCGCGGTATCTAGAACTGCAGGAGGCGTCGACACTGACAGTGTACTGACAATATGATACAGGGAGGTTCTAAGCCTACCACGGCAGTTACTGCCAGTATCACTCAGGTTTTACCTGGAGACTGAAAGCCGCGCTGATGCGCACCGCCGAAACGGTAGGTTACAGCAACGGGTAGACGCCTAACCAGATGCACAGCACCTTGCGCAGAGGCCTCAGAACTAGCTTGGTTGACTGTGACCTCTAGCCCTTCTGGGAAGTCCGGAGCACCGTTATAGCCTCTGCGAAGTGTTCTTAAAATTCCACACCGGACAGCTTCTGCAGCCAGCGGCACTGGGGGAAGTCAAGGGAGATGCACCAGCGGCCATGGTGTCCTGGAGACTGACTCCGAGAAGTTGTCCTGCTATCCTGGACGGCAGACCTTCCGCAGCCCTCGGCATAGAAGGGAACCCATGGAGATGCGCCAGCGGCAGCAGAGTCCTGGAGCCTGGCACCGCAGTCGCCTCGAAGTGGTCCTGCTGTCCGGGACGGCAAGGCTTCCGCAGCCCGCGGCACAGGAGAGAGCCCATGGAGATGCACTAGCGGCAGTGGTGTCCTGGAGCCTGTCACCGCAGTCTCCGAGAAGTTGTCCTGCTATCCTGGAAAGGCATACCTTCCGCAGCCCGCGGCACAGAAGGGAGCCCATGGAGATGCGCCAGCGACAGCAGTGTCCTAGAGCCTGTTACCGCAGTCTCTGCGAAGTGGTCCTGTTGTCCGGGACGGCAGGGCTTCCGCAGTTCACGGCAATGGAGGGAGGCCAATAAGATACGCCAGTGGCCTTGCAATCTCCTGTCGGCTCAGTCCCCCTGAAGTTGGCCTGCTGTCTCAGTTGGACCAGCTGCTGCAGCCTGCGGCACTGGAGGGAGCCCTAGGAAATGGGCCAGCCCTTGCGACTCCGTATGGCCTGATGGCGCAGATGCAATGGCGAGCGCCACAGTACGGGCAGGTATGCATGAAATAGCACCTGTAGACGCAGGCAGAGCGCTCGCGGTGTCTCCGCTGTTCGTTTGTTAAAATCACAGAGACATTCCAAGCGCACAGGAAATGGAGTACCTGGGAAATGGAAGAATGCAAATTTTCCTAAAAAGCTACGGCGAAATTATGCCCTTGCAATACATGTATTGACAATACTCATATAAAGGTGCTGAACGTAATGTGCCTCCGCTGGCATTGGTCATTGGATTTCAGATACATGCTGGTGCTTACAACGCGCTATACGCTTCTCGGCATGAACACGGAACAACCCGGAGATTTCGACCACCTGGGGTTCTTTAACGTGCACTGATATCGCACAGCACACGGGCCTCTAGAATTTCGCCTCCATTGAAATTGAACTCCACTGAACCGCCGCTGCCGGGATCGAACACGCGTCCTTCCGGGTAAGCCGCGGAGCGCTATTCCCACTTCGCTACCGCAGTGGCGCCCAAACACGCTTGTATTAACCATTCTTGCAGAAGTCTTACTCGGTTTCTTTTTGGCATGAACACTAGGTTTGAAGAGCATTGCGAAATTGAACCGCGAAGATAGTTTTCTGGATCGCCCAGTCTCCTCCGTAGCTCTCAGTGAAAATCAGTGGTGACCAAGTAGAGAGCTTCTCCGCGTTTCATGGAAATAACGAAATAACCGTTATTGACGGAAATAGTGTTTTTTGAGGAAATGATATACCGCAGTAATTTCCTCACTTGTCGCTGGAACTTCAACCAGCCGTTAGTTAAGAGAGGAAGGCGAGAATGAAAAAAGAGACAGGGATGTCGTAGTGGTGGGCTCAGGCACAATTTCGACTACGTAGGGATCTTTAACGTTCACCAAGATCGCACAGCGCACGCGCGCCTTTTGTGTTTTGCCTCCATTCAAAGGCGGTCACCGCTGCCGGGTTCCAACACGGGTACTCCGCCTCTGTAGGCGAGCGCCGCAATCACTGAGCGACCACAGCGGTTGTTACTGATGAGGACACCACGATGATGCGCTCTAAGTTCGCTTTGTCACGTCCGTCCGTAGTTTCGGAAGAATAACTGTGAGGCGGGATAAAAAAAAAAGAAAATTGATTTTGAGGAAAGTAAGTGACGCAGTGAGCGTTTCTCATTTGCGTATACACCTGCGTATCTGAGTATATACGGAACGAAAGAAGGAAGAAAGGGGCTCCATATTAAAGAGCTCCGGAATAACGTGTGGGGCTCACTATCTCCAATTTGCACTGACATCGCAAAACACGTAGGTGCTTTTTGCGTTTTCCTTGCATCTAAACGCGGCCCCTACTGCCGGGTTCGCGATGGGCGGGCCGCTCGACAACTACGAGAAGAAATGAGGGAAGGGAAAAAGACGGCTTTTAGAGGAAAGGAAATAGACTACTAACTGTGTCACGTATCAGTCGTCACACGAACCGCGCCGTAAGGGAAGGGAAGATGGTGGAAATGAATAATAATAATTGGTTTTTTGGGGAAAGGAAATGGCGCAGTATCTGTCTCATATATCTTTGGAAATGAAAAAAGACAAAAGAGGTGCCGTAGTGGAGAGCTCCGGAATAATTTTGACCACACGGGGATGTTTAACGTGCACTGACATCGCACAGCACAAGGGCGCGTTTTGTATTTCGCCTCCGTTGAAAGGCGGCCGGCGCCGCTTGGTTAAATCAAGGGTACTTCGCCTGTGTAGCCGAGCGCCCTAACCACTGAGCCACCGAAGAAGGAAGAGTAAGAAAAAGAAGACAGAAATAATGAACTGATGAAAACGATAAGCGCTCTCTGGTAATTGTGCAGTGAGATATCCTTTTGTAAATAAAACTATACAGAGGAAGAGAAACCTGGCCAGCTATGCATACCCAATAGATAGAAAACTCCACATGCAGTGAATATTTTCACACGAATACTGCGTTAATAATCGACTTAAAGCCGCCGCGGTGGCTGAGTGGTTATGGCGCTCGGCTGCTGGCCCGAAAGATGCGGGTTCGATCCCGGCCGCGACGGTCGAATTTCGATGGAGGCGAAATTCTAGAGGCCCGTGTGCTGTGCGATGTCAGTGCACGTTAAAGAACCCAAGGGGGTCAAAATTTTCGGAGCCCTTCACTACGGCGTTCCTCAGAGCCTGAGTCGCTTTGGGACGGTAAATTCCTATAAACCAATAACCGACTTGAGGAAATGAAAGACCAGTGTAACTATCTCATTATTCTGTGGGCAATTCACCCATGTTCTCAGTGCAGTGATGACATAGGGAATGGAAAAAATTAGCTGTGGTTTAAACTTTGGCTAACCCTGGTGAGAGGCGAAAGCTTCCTTTCCATGGCGACGTTCACAAACGCCACACACACTGCCGAACGAATTGCTGTAAAGCGTCGATGAAATGCCCGATGCCCGACGGGGCAGTTGTCACCTGACACGGTAGGCAGCTTGTGATGACGTCAGTAGGTCACATGACCTGCCACGTGACACCACGTGACCGATTCTACCACGGTGAGCAGATTGTGATCACGCCAGTAGGTCACATGACCTGCGACGTGACACCTGTCACGTGACTTTACTGACGCTGCACTCTTGAAAACCTAGCATAGTAAAGCTTTCGCTTCAAAATTCCGAGAGATAGTGAAAGCGCTGCATTTCAATGCTCCAAGCAGCATACTGCAAGCGGTTGCCATTTCTGCTTACCCTCCATCGAAACTCACGCAACACGGCGATTGTTGAGCCGCGCCATCGTGCATACGGAATGCAACAGCTGCAGTGCGACGCTGCATAGGATTGTCTCTGATTTAGAGGCCGAAAACTTGTTTATACGTCTAGCAAACGTGGGTAGCCCTATCCTGGTAGTCTTCAGTCATTAAAAAATATAACACTCTCGGGAATGTAATGTGTTGTCATTCAATTCTCGTGCAGCAGCAGGAGGGTGCATTTAAATAAGGACAGAATGTGAAAGAAGCGGGTACGGACTACTTCCGTGACTACTTCCGCACCCACCGGAGGAGGGGAATGGTCAGGTTGCTTTACAGGGTTAAGTGTATAAGAACCTTCTATTCTGCACATGGCGCCCGCATCATATGTCATGAAAGAGTATTTCAGCGTTTATCTTGTGTCCAAAAGCAACGGTCGCCAGGTCATTCCGAGCCACAGGTTTGAATAAATGAGTGCGTAAAATATATACCTTGCTGCAAACTCCTGAAACGAGCTTACGAGTGAGTAACCTGCAGCTATTACCTCAGCGAGGTGTCTCGAGTCTTCCTTGCACGAAAGTCAGAAGCGGTTTGAAGTGAAAGCGCTCGCTTCAACCGCGGAACAGCATAGGTACATGCGACGTGCTTCGCACTTCGTTTCTGAAAAAAGCCATTGGTGGACGATATTTCAGTCGTGATCTATTGGGCACTGTGATTCTGTGGCGCATGATGTACTGGTGAATGCTTAAATAAAGAAAGATTGCTGGGCGTAGCTTAGTGGGATGGAAGGGGAAACTCAGAGATCAGTGAAAACCTATTATGCGTTGTGTGCGGTCAGCTTGAATCCCAGGCTTTAGATCGATGGCTAATCGGATCCTCAACTTGCGCTAGGCATGCATGCTTCGGTGTGCTGAAACAGAAATTTTCTCTGTTCATCACGGATTTTTCGGCGGGCACTCGAAGCGCGCGGACGTGTTTTTAGCTCTCTGCTTCTTCGGACGCTGGGCAATAAGGCTTCGCGGCGCTGCAGGGTCACCCCATGGAGGCCACAGACACCGTGAACGAGCGAAGGCCTGTGTTCGGTGGTGACAATGAGCAACGCAGGGCAGGCCGATCACGCTCACGATCACGGAGACGAACGCCAACCAGAGCAAGGTCGTCCAGCACCATGCGGCGAATGCAGGCCGAGATCGCTGACCTGCGGGACACGGTGAGGTGCCTGACGGCGGCGCTCATCACCACCTCGGAAAACCTCGAGTCCGTCATCTGGACCTTGGACGTGTTGCCGGCGGACCCCCGCGTTCTAGCCTTGAGGGACGCCATGGCGCTCGCTCACCAGACGCAGAACTCCATGGCAGCTCCCTCCCCGCCTCTGGCCACCCCTGCGTTTCCTGCCGCCATTGCTACACCTGGGGAACCGGCTGTGATGCCCTCTCCCCCTGAACCTGCTGCTGCGGGCTCACCGCGGACACCTGCAGCCGAGGAGAGCATCTGGACCCCAATGGACTAGTCTGCTCTCAGGAAACGGCGACACTCAACGGGGTCCGAGGAAGAGAGGGACTCGGAAACTACAAGGGACATCGCGGTAACCAAGCGGGAAGCTCAAAGCCCCCCCGCCGTCACTGTTCCCTCTCCCTCCACACTCGAAAGAGCAGGGCCTTCCCAGCACCAGCCCCA
The DNA here is from genome assembly GCA_030143305.2 of Amblyomma americanum. Classification (NCBI taxonomy): domain Eukaryota; kingdom Metazoa; phylum Arthropoda; class Arachnida; order Ixodida; family Ixodidae; genus Amblyomma; species Amblyomma americanum. The sequence continues at coordinate 22,492 of JARKHS020032206.1, forward strand.
TGGAGCCCACCTCCAGCCTGCTGCAGATGCTGCTGCTGTTGCGGCTGGGGCGAAGGTTTCCGGAAGAAAACCGGGTGCGACCTCACCAAATCCCGCCGCACGAGACCAGGCTGGGACTGGGGCTTCGTCTGCTGGCAGCGAGCGCGCCCAACTCCGCGGCGCGCCGCAGCAATGCGCCGCAGACAGCGGCGACGCTGATGCTGGGGCCAGCCTGGTCCCGTGGCTCACCATCACTACCAAGGCGCAGCGGCGTCAGAGAGCTGCCATGGAGCGAGCCGCGGCTGCCGAGAAGATCCCGTCCAGCCAGGTGATGATGGTGCTGTTTCGGCCGGCGAACCGGACCACCGCCTTCACCAGGGGGTACAGGGCTGGGAGTTGGCCGAGGAGAAAGGATCCCGCCCAGGCGTCCTCGCCATCCGGGTAAACATGCGGCGGAATGTGGTGGCAGTGGACGCGGGGAACAGCGACGCTCTCCAGGTCCTCCTAGCCACAGCCGTCATCCGCGGTGTGCCGGTCTGCGCCAAGGAGCCTCCTCCTCGGAACCAAAGCTCCGGCCTGGTCTTCAGTGTGGACGGGCGAAGGAAGGCGGAGGAGCTGCTAGCGGGGCGGAGTCAACGGTGCCGATGGTGTCGGCGTCTCTGTCGGGCAGCACATTCGCTCTCCGGTTTGCGGCGCCGACTTTACCGGCGTTCATCACAATATTTAAGCGCAGGCTTGCGGTTCGCCCCTACCGTCCCCGGCCGCTCCAGTGTGCCAAGTGCGCCAGCCTGGGGCATTCCACTGAGGTGTGTCGTGCTCTTGCCCGATGCACGCGCTGCGGCGAGCCGCACGAGCCTGGTACCTGCGCGAGCAGGCGTCGCTGCAGTAACTGCGGGGGACGGCACGCAGCCATTGACCCAGCGTGCCCGCGCTGGCAGCGAGAGCATCACGTGGCCACTTTAATGGCACCGATGTCTAGGCGGGTTGTCCGAGCCATCGTCCAGGCTGAAGCAGAGGCCCCAGCCCAGCAACATTAGCAGACGCCGCGCGCGCTTTCTTATGCGCAGGCCGTCAGGGGAACATCCCAGCAGCAGCAGCCATCCAAGCAACAGCAGCGCCGGCAGCGGCAGCGGCGATCCGGTTGCCCGGTGTCCTGTACAGCGCGGCCCCAGCCTGCGGCCGCTTCTCATGGCCAGCCCCCTGACGCACGGGACGCGGAGATTGCGCGCCTAAAGCTGGCGTTGCGCGCCCTCAGCGCACTTTTCCCGGAGGGCACCGATGGACACCGGGCTTGCTGAGAAGCAGCGGGTGCTCCCGCACACATAAGCCAGCATGATGGCTAGCCGCCGGACTCCCTCCCGCATACCATCCATCCTGCAGTGGAACGTGCGCTCACTTGCGGCGCGGTACGCCGAAATGCGAGTTCACATCGCACAGGATTCGCCGGAAGTTATCGCGCTGCAGGAGACGTACGTACGTTCACATGACGGGGAGCCCCAGATGCGGCTACCTGGCTACATTGGCTACCACTCAGCCACCACGTGCGAGGAACCCACCTCTGCCGCAGTGCCCTGTTGTGACACATATCATCGCCGCGGGAAATCAAGGTCCCGCGATATACGTGCGGTAGGGCGTTCAGCACACCCTAATCGGCTCGGCGGCGGCGACATATGACGCCCAGGAGTGTGTGCTGGTGATAGTGCGCGTCGGTGGTGTTGACACGTCGGTGGCCAGTGTTTATGTGCGTCCAGCTGTCGCGTGGAACGCGCTGTGTTTTCGTGCTGTGTCTTCGTGCTGTGGCCCCGCGCCAAATCATCTGTGGTGATTTTAACGCCCACTATAGAGCGTGGGGCAGTGCGCTACACTCCGCGCGTGGAGACGACCTGCACGACGCAGCAACGCAGCCGGGACTCACCCCCTTCAACATCGGCGAGCCCACCTTCAACACCGGTGAACCCACTGAGTGGGAGGCGCGCTCCAAACGTGCCTACTCCATTATCAACTGGAGTGTGTTCAGGCGGGCGGTCGACGAGGCGGCGGCCACTGGCGCAGATTTCTTTTCAAGTCGAGTCCGAAGCGCTCTCGCAGCCACCCAACGAGCAGAGGTAAGGGCAGGGCAGCCCACACCTGATATGAAGCTGCTCAATCTGCGCGAGAAGAGAGATCGCGCAGAGCGACGGGCGCGACGGACAGACAGAGCCGCCGACTGGACTGTCTACAACCGCTTGGACGCAGCAGCGCGCCGCCACGCCAACAAGCTATACCGCCGTTAGTGGGCTGCAGTATGCGAAAGGATGGAGGAAGATGTCAGCTCGCGGAGGCTGTTTGACACCTTGCGGCGCATCACCGAACCACATGCAAACCGCCAACCGCTGGCCGCCCTCGCAAATTCCAGCGGGCTCAGCTTTGAAGAATTGGCAGAGCGGTTTGTCGATAGATTCGCGCCGCCCAGCCCCGCAAACGCAGCTAACATAGCTGCTCCTGAGAGCCCCAGAAGCGACGCCAGTCCCTCGCCCGTCGCCTCGGAAGGTCCATGTGAGCGCCGTTCACTGCGGCGGAACTGAACAATGGGTTGCAGCGTCTGCCGCCGCCGCTCGGCGCCCGGACCGGACGGGGTGACATACCAGATGCTCCGAAACCTGGATGCGCAGCAACGACAGATCCTCCTGCAGCAGATAAACCTGGTGTGGGAACGCGGGGAGCTACCGGAGGATTGGCGAACCGCGATCGTTTATCCCATCCGAAAGGCAGGGCGCCCACCTACGGAGCTGCGCGAATACCGGCCAGTGGCATTAACATCGGCGGCAGGTAAGCTCATGGAGCATATGGTGTTGCAGCGTCTTAACGAGCGGGCTGCGGAGGCTTTGTTTGACGAGCGGCAGACGAGGTTCCGTGGGATGCGGTGCACGGCTGATTCTATATCGATCGTTGGTACAGCGCTGGAGCATGCCAGGGTGGCAGGCCAGGTTGCCCTGCTGCTACTACTGGGTGTCTCGGGCGCTTTTAACAACGTTCACCGCGCACCAATTCTCGCGGTGCTTGAGGGGGCCGGTGTGAGCGGGCGCCTTTTGCGATACGTTCATGGCTTCCTGAGCGGGCGCACCATGCGCGTACGATTAGGGGGTAAGATCTCCAAGCCTCGCCCGGTGGACATGGTTGTGCCGCAGGGTTCTGTCTTATCACCATTTCTGTTTAATGTGGCCATGTCGGTGGTGCCGGCCTCCCTCCCCACGAGCGATCGACATCATGTGTGCATGTCCATATATACCGACGACATAGCTCTGACGTGCCGGGGACCACCGGGAGAGGCGTTCCACGTGCGTGGGTGCCTTCAGAGAGCCCTGAACGCAATCGATGCCAGCTTGCGCGGCCTTGGTCTGTCACTGAGCGCGGACAAATCGGTGGCTATGGCCTGCGTATCGCGCTCGCGCGCGCACCTTCCGCCACTTTTACTGGACGAGACTCCGATTCCTTGGCGTAAATCGGTGCGGTACATTGGTCTAGACATCGACTCGAGCCTTTCCTTCCGCCCCGCTGATACCAAGGCCTGTATGCAGATGAAGAAGATCACCGCCGCCGTGCACAAGCTCACCGCTCGAGGCCAGGGCATCTCCCAGCAAGCCGCGCTGAGGCTATACAATACCGCAGCTTTGGGGGCGGTGCTCTATGCGCTGCCGCTCGTCACGGTGCGCAAGCCGTGCTGGAAGAAACTCCAGCTCCAGCACCGCAAGTTCGTGCGCGTGTGCCTAGGCCTGCCCAAAAACTCGCAGTGCGTCGCAACGTTGGCGGAGGCAGGAGCGTGGTCACTTGAGCTCCAAGCAGCGCGCATGGCACTGAACCACATCGACCGGCTTCACCGGGCACCGGACGGCGGCTCGCTGCTGCAGCGTATGCGCTCGCACCCGCGCTCACGAATGGACGAGGCGCTTCTAGAGTCTGAGCAATTGACACAAGGCCCACCCCCCAACGGGTCCTGCGCGCCCTGGCCTGCTGCCTCGGAGGTACAGCGAGAGATCGTCGGCATTGCGGGAAAGCGGAGCACACCCCTCTGTGCTGTGCAGCAGCTGGCCAGAGCCGTCATACACGAGGAGCTGCAGGTCCATCTCCTCGTGTACACCGACGGCTCAGTGGCCCGCGACAGCTGCTCCCTTGCTGTGGCGGCTACCGTCCCCGCCCTGCGACTGCACAGCCAGCAACACGCAACCATCCTGGGCTCCTCCACCACGGCGGAGTTGATGGGGATCCGGCTCGGGCTGGACCTGCTGCTCACCCTCAGCCCTCCGCCGCCCAGGAGTGCTCTGCTCTGCGACTCCCGTTCCGCCCTCAGCCGCCTGCAATCTAACGGCCGCGGTACTCCACTAGTGCGGGAAATTCGCTCGCGCATCGAGCGCCTCGCGCAGAGAGGATGTGCCGTGCGTGCACAGTGGGTGCCCGGTCACTGCGGCATCGCCGGCAACGAAGAAGCTGACGACCTCGCGACCGCTGCACACCAACTACCTGCCAGCGATCTGCCCCTTGCGCTGGGGCACGAGCGTGCGGCCATCCACGACCATCTCCGAAAGCAGCACCCTGACCCACGCATCGCAGGAGGTGAGCGCATCGACAGTATCACCGGCTGTCGCGCACTTACACGGTCACAACGTGCAATGATCCTCCGCGGGCGCATTGGCTGCGTGTGGCCCGGGGAACGACGGGTGCGTCACGGAATCGCGACGAGTGAGTGTGTGACGGATGCGCTGCAGTGGAAACACTAGAACACCTGCTCCTTCACTGCTGCCGCGTTCGCCGATGCTCGTCGCGATATGCTCGCGGCCTATAGGGCGCAGGGCATACTACCAGACTCCATCAAGACGCTATTGTGGCCGCAGGGCAGTGCGCGCACTCGTGAGCGAACCTTGGTGAGCCTCTGTGCATTCCTCGAACACACGGGCTTGACGTCCCGTCTGTTCTCCGTCAGGTAGTTACACGCAGTGACCGAACGCTCCGCGAGTTCTACCTTGAACGATTAATAACTGGACGCCCCACTCCAGTTGTAACCAACACAGTGCTGTGCGCGTGTGTGATTTAATTCCTCTAAAATGAACTAATCACGCGCACAACCTGGACACATTTCTTATTGTGTAAATAGTTTGTACATATTACTTCTCCCCCTGTCCTCTATTCCTGTCCCCTCACCTCTTTCATTTCATTTCTCCATTCTGCCTGCTGTCCTTTATTTCCGCTGCCCCAGCTCAGGTGCTTCAGTATCGATGGCAGGTGCCGGGGCTAGCAAAAATCTTTTCCTTCCTTTTTACTATTATTTTTAATAAACACCACTACCACCACCACCTCTGTTAATCACCATGTCAGTGCATAAAAGCTACACAGCGTCTGCTTATTTATCGCCTTTCATATCGATCTTATCGTACATTTGTACATACTACTTCGCTTTCTTTGTAATCTATGTCGGCATACGCACACAGTGGACAACAAGTTCCACAGCTAGCACACCTAACTACAGTGTGGCCGCTTGCCCCGTTTTCCGGCTACTAATACTGTTACTGGCAACTTAAGCTTGTCGAGGTACCGCTTCTCTTTGACGTAGAGGCGAAAACTGACTATTCCTCTCTCGCTGACATAGTCGTGTCATATGGGCGAATAGTGACTATTCTTTTGCGCCGAGAGAGCTGTAGAAAAATGCATTATCTGTCCTTTTCTCTGCCTCACAGTGGGCTGGCGCTGAGGCGGCAGCCACACCTGAGGCCAGCAAAAAGTATACTTAATTCTTTAAAGCTCGTCGCACATAAATATAATCCGTGATGTATCGGCGCTCCTAAGCACTGCTGTCACGATTGCCAAAGTCCCGAATGCGAGCCAGGGCCGACATTTTGCAACGTAGGATATCATTCGGGATTTAAGCAGCTTACATGTGGACGGACCCGCCACGGTGGCTCAGTTGTTAGGGCGCTCGGCTATTGATGCGGAGTTCCCGGGTTCGAACCCGACCACGGCGGCTGCGATTTTATGGAGGCAAAACGCTAAATTGCCCGTGTTGCTGTGCAATATCAGTGCACAGTAAAGTTCCCCAGGTGGCCGAAATTTTTCCGGAGCCCTTCACTACGGCACCTATTCCTCTCGTCTTTCACTCTCTCCTTTATCCCTTCTCTTACGGCGCGGTTCAGGTTTCCGCCGATGTATGAGACAGATACTGCGCCATTTTCTTTCCCCCAAAACCAATTATTATTATTATTATTATTATTATTATTATTATTATTATTATTATTATTATTATTATTATTATTATTATTATTATTATTATTATTATTATTATTATTATTATTATTATTATTATTATATGCGGACGGCAGGTGCCGCTTAGATTTTAATGCCAGGTATCATGAATACGCGTAGAAATATAGTTGTGTTATCAGGTGGTGCAGTTCTGAGTCCATTATCCGCGGTTGGTGGCGCATCAGCTGTGTCCTATTTAGCACAAGATCGCAGGTCGCATTCTCAGCATCCAACATCGCATAGAGATGCACGGGAAAAGAAAACTCTGCCTCTTTCGGTTACTTTTGGCAGGGCAATCAAGCTAGCTGAACGCACTGTATCGCCTCTGGAACATTCAAATCGACCTCCATAAGAGCCTTCCAGCATTTGAAATGGCCAAACCTGCAGAAGCTTTCTCAACGTGTCGTTTTTGACGTTTAGACAACAGCGGGCCCAACGAACTAATTACGGCTTTCGCAAGCTATACGGCGTTCAAGGCACGCCCCGGTGTAGGGCGCTCGGTTTTTGCGAAGAGTTGCTTGCACACTGGTTTCGTTGTTCGGCGAAGTGGCGCCGATAGTGATCTCACCACTGTGGGCTTCTTTGGAAGGTTGTTTACGACGCTTTCTTTGACCCCGGATGCGGAATGCGCTCGCATATTGTTGCAAACTCAGAGGTTCCACATTTTCGCCTCATCCTACTGCGTTTCAGGCAAACTATTATTAGTCATCCTTCTATAGCGATCAGTACAATGCGTGACTTGGATTGCAGAAACGTTTTAAAGCTGCCATCGCGTCCAAGGCTCCCCTTTTTTGTTGTCGATAATTTCCGAGCCCACACTACTAGTCAAACAAGCAGTATAGAATGTGTCGCACTCAACCATTCGGACCCCATCATATCGCGTTTAATAAACACGGTAAAAATGTCTGCAGTTTCGTTGTCTCCTCGTGAAGCACCATAAGATGCTCTGAGCATTACACACGTCGCATTTCTTAGCATGTTATTGGAAGCAATTCCATCGTCCCAGCTTTCACCGATGTTCATGTCATGCTGCCGGATCACCCTTTCTAAGGCCTAACACCTCATGAAATACTAATACTTCAAAATCGCATGATGCTACTCCAACAGTCAGAAATTAAATGTTTGTTTTCAAATTGGCCCCCGGGATCTGTCAGACTCTCTACTAGTTTTCTGAGCATACGATCTGTATAGTACGCTTAATATTGTAGTTATATTG
>JARKHS020032207.1:0-73908 GCA_030143305.2 Amblyomma americanum
GTTGTTAAATATTCCCCTACAATTCCAGTGTATTCGGAATGTCATTTTGATTTTTTGGGGGATGTATTTGAAAAAATTAGGGCCCTATATCTTTGGGGCCAGTTATGACGATTTTTGTTTTTTTTCTATCAAGAGAGCTCCGCCACCGCTGCAGCGAAGGTGAGCTTGGTGCTACGTCCATCACCTCGCTAGAGGTTCTGGCACGCCGCGGAGAGCCCACGGGTGTACTGTTTGTAGGCCTCTCCCGACTGGGAGATGCCTTGAGGGCGGCTGACCCGGAGGCCGCCGGGCCCTTTTCAGAGGTTGGCACGGCAGCCTTCACTGCGTCTGCCTGGGGCGCGGATGGCCCTGCCTTCGGCTCACTGTGTGTGGCCTGGGCAGATGCCGAAACCTGGTGTGGTGCCCCGCCCCGTCGCACCACATCAGCAAAATTTGTTTTTGCCGTGAACAAGAATGTTCCCTGAGTTTGTTTTAGTCTTTTCCGTGCCTCCGGGAATGAAAAGTTTTCTTTGGTTTTGATAGTAATAATTTCCTTTTCTTTCTTCCAGGATGGGCAAGACCTAGAATATGCGGGGTGGTCCCCTTCACAGTTAGCGCACTTTGGTGCTGCATTGCAGACATCAGATTCGTGCTCATCAGATGCACATTTGGCACAGGTTAGGCGGCCACGACTACTCTGCGATCCATGGCCAAACCTTTGACACTTGAAATATTGGCGAGGATTTGGGATGTATGGTCAGACTGCTATTTTAATGTAACCTACTTCAATGGTATCAGGGAATTGGCTGGAGGCAAAACTCAGAACCAAGTGCTTTCTTGGAATTTCCTTGTCTTCTTTCCTGATTTTTATGCGCTGTACTGCAGTGACATTCTGGTCCTTGAGACCGTCTGGCATTTTGCCTCTGTCAGAGTAGGGAAGTCTTGTTCTGAAATCATCCCTTTGACAGTGTTGAGGGATCTATGTGCACTGATTGAAGCAGGTATTTCTCCAAAGGTTGCTATGCTTGAGAGCTTAGAATGCTGTGCTTTGTTTCTGATCTGACGGAGTAGATCGCCACTGGCCAGCTTCGTCACCTTATAGCCAGGGCCTAATGATTCCGTGAGAGTCTTTGAAACTAGAAAAGGGGAGATTATTCTCGCATGTTTTTCAGGTTCCTCACTGTGTACAACGTGGTATCTTGGTGAAGATTTCTTTTTTTTGCAGAAACTTTGTAGTGACTTCAGACGCCCTCCTGCTGAGAAAAAACCAAGAAGTGAGTAGGGGATAGGAGAGTTCTGAGAAAGAAGATAGGAAAGTGAAAGATGGAGGGGAGGATAGGAAAAGGCGACTGTCGATTTCCGCCAGTCGGGTCAGGCCGGAGGTGCCGTCTACAGGAAGCTAGAGCCGAAGTGGTGTGTTGCCTCCGCCGAGGGGCCTTAAAGGTCCAAACGCTCGACATCGGCTCAACGACCAGAAACCCCTTCTCTCCGGACGCGACGATGCCACGCACGGCTAGGTGTAGGTGCTTGGATTCGTGGTGATGCACTGTTCACCATCATCCCCTTGCGGGGATGTCCCTGCGGATGCTCGTGAACCCGTGGTGCCGCCACTCAACAACGCCTGTAAGCTGCAGACGTCCCTTGCGGGGACCTTAAATATATATATATGTGTGCGTGTGTGGGGGGGGGGGGGGGGCTTGGGAAACTCATGTTACTTTTTAGTCACGAATGTGGTCACCGGAATAAAAAAGGTCAAGATATATATAAACCTGAAAGGAGGACAAATCTGGAAACAATACACAACCACAAATGAAATGTATATTGTCGAACAAACTGGATAAAACAACGCCTCGCAAATTTTTTCCTCACTAAAACAAGGTCCTTTGCCCACTCGACAAGTATTCCTCTGTGATGTTGCAATGTGAAGCTTTGACCATAGTGTTGTATTTGAAAATAAGAATAAAAGCTAGAAATCAAGGCTAAGTGTTACAATGCCTCCACTTATAAGAGAGGTAGGTAGGAGTAAAATGGCATCGCATATAATATTATGCGTCGAGACAGAGCCCGAGAAAATAAAATAATATTTAGGAAATGCTAGAGAGCACTTGAGATGTTTATTCGAGCACCACTACTTTCCTGTCTTGTTTTATTTTTGCCCAGATATAGGTCTGTAATGCACGAGAGGCTGGACTTTAGCGTTAGTGCAGCGTGGGCGAAGGACAGGTTGCCAGGGAATCTTATTGCCGGACGTGTTTCTCAGACGGCTCGCGTGATGTGCCGGCAGCTGGTTGGACCTCTCTCGCTGGACAGTTCGCAACGGACTGCCAATCTGTCGCGTGGGTGCTGTGCGCGTTTTGACTTTATAGGCTTTTTATGTTTGTCAGGCGTAGAGGTCGAGAAGACGAAAACAGCTGAGAAAGCCTCCAAGGCGAAAGAAAGTAAACGTGTTTTTGAACTCGAGCAGCAGTAATAGGAGATGGTTCAGGCATAGTTCTAAGCTGCGAGCAGAGGGGGCCCATACAGGCCAGCGCCTTCCGACCCAGGGAATCTGAGTGACGCCTCCGGCTATTGGCAGCCGAGCTTAGTAGCCTCATCACGGATGATGGAGTACCGGCGGAGCGTGTGTGACGGTAAAGGAAAGAGCGATGGCACGAGTAGTAAAATAACAGATGATACGCGCTAGCTGGGAGATTCGAGTGCGCGAGCTTGACACGTTGGTCTCGGGTTTGTTTTGAAAGCTGTCAAAGCTCGCACTCTTCATGCGGCACGCCTTTCTCACTTACACTTCAGCCTGCGTATATATCATTCCTCGGTGTGGGAGTTTTAGTTTCAAGAAAAAAGGTTGTTCTTAATTAATTCTATATATATTTTTAAATTTTTGCTAAGCTTTTAAGTATGAAAGCGGAACGAGTGCGGGCACACGGGTCTTTGTACCGTCTAGTAAGGTGCGCCAAGATAGGTCTTCAGCTCGTGAACTGAGGCCGACGGACAAACGATCTCAAATTTTTCTTGGCTTCTCAGGCTTCCTTGTCATCGGCTAGATAACACTGACCTGTTTGCAAAACCTGCGAGGCGTCTCCAACTACTCGTAGATAAGTAGGCTTTGTTGTGGTTCTTTTCATTTCATTCAGTCCGGTGCTTTGTTCGACGGCTTCGTCCCCTAGGTCCAGTGTAGCTGCATGATGACCTCGCCTCATGGTGACGAGAGACATAAGAAGATGAAGGAACATCATTCCGTGCAGATGAAGTAAGAGACGTTGTTTATGTAAAAAATTCAAGTCTTGGTTGATAGCATGTGGTCAATTAGGAGGAAAAAAATTCCGGGATGACTGGAAAGGTTCTGCAACCATCTACATGTGGTCGGTAGGGGTCTCTAAGTAGAAACGATTTCACTGATTAAAATGGTTCGAAAGGGTGTGTCTCCAAGGCTTAGGAAACAGTGCCTCCTGGGGCTTCGTGGTGGAACTTTCGTCAGTGTCATCACATTCGGCTTATTTGACCAGAGCTCACAACAAAAAAAAACAAGGACAGGCAGTGGAGACACCAAAAAGCGGTCACTGCAACTAGATTATTGCCACGCAAATCGCCTGGAAATATAGAGTTCAACGCAAATGCTTGTGCAGAAAAAATACGAAAAACAAGGCGATACGTAAAGCCCCCTCCTCGATAGCGGCGAAAAATTTTGTACAAATCTAAGCATCCACAAAACACAAAACAAAAAATACTATACTTTCCTCCGAAACGACTCAGCCGACCAAGTCAACACGTGAACCGGCAGCTGTGAAACAACCGTTAATGGGTCACTATGCCTAAGAAAAGGCGCCGCTTATCACTCCACACTGATTGCGTGCTGATGCAGTCGACCTTTAAGTTTTGCAATTTCCCCAGCTTCGGCTGTTTCCATCGAGGTCTTCTTAGCGCACATGCTCAGAATTGTGGTCTGCTCAAAGGGTAGCCCAGTGGTTAGAGCACTCGGCTACTGATCCGGAGTTCTCGGGTTCGAACACAACCGCGGCGGCTGCGTTTGTATGGAGGCAAAACGCTAAGGCGCCCGTGTGCTGTGCGATGTCCGTGCACGTTAAAGATACACAGGTGGTCGAAATTATTCCGGAGCCCTCCTCTACGGCACCTCTCTCTTCCTTTCTTCTTTCACTTCATCCTTTATCCCTTCCCTTACGGCGCGGTTCAGGTGTCCAACAATATATGAGGCAGATACTGCGCCATTTCCTTTCCCCCCAAAACCAATTAATATTTATTATTATTATTAAAGGGAGGCCCCTGTTCCCTGCAGCGCTCGCAGTCTCGGCAATGTATGCCTGTGTGTCTAGAGGCAGCAGCGGCTTTGGTGCTGTGCTTACTGAGCCTCTTATTTGAACATGTGCCTGTCTCGCTGATATATGCCTGCGTACCACAGGGAAAGAGAATCCAGTTCACAATTTTCGTGTGCATTGAAAAAACCACCGCTGGTGCCTAAAGGTCCAATTTCTATTCTGACTTACGGAAGAATTGACCCTCTTGTATAGTTTTGATATCTGTTCCGGTGCTGAAAAGACTATATCTACTCCTGCTGAATTTGCTATTTCTTTTAAAGTTGTGAGAGACAACGTGCTGGCAGGGAACCACTGTCACCTTTTGCCTGCTAGCTGTGTCATCTGTATTTATTGCCTGCTAGTCGTCTTAGATCTCTGATCATGCCTTCCACTACAGAAAGCAAGCAGGTCAATTCTTTCTTCATTGAGATTAGAAACTGCACCATTAGGCACCAGCAGCGGCTTGTTCCATGCAAACAAAACGTTGTCAACTCGATTATTTTGCCCTGCAACCGAGCCCACATCGACCAGACTGAGAGATGTTTAAATAAGAGGCTGAGTAAGCACGGCACAAATGTCTCTGTTGCCTCTAGACTGTAAGGCGTATATTTCAGAACCCGCGAACGCTGCCAAGAAAAGGGGCTCTTCTTGGAGCACGACTGCAATTCTGCGCAGGGTATGCCTAGAAGACAACGAGGGAAATAGGGGAGCTGGCGAAATGCAAAACATAAGCGGGCAAGTTAGGCAAAGTTTACCAAAAATAATTTTTCGATATTGCACTTCAAAAATGCCAAGATTCTGGAAGAATATGCTCTCGAAACAGCGTGCTCATATGTGCAATGAAATGTTATTTAAAATGGCTCCAATTATAACTATTTACAGTTTAAATGAAGCGAGGTTTGTGTGCAAGACGCGTTTGAGCAGCCTCCTTTGTTTCGAAATAAAGAACATATCTCCTAAAGCGTGTCTTGCTTTCATAAACTTGACACAACATACTGGGAAAAAAGATAGACCGTTTAACTAGTTGTTTTTATTCCACTGGCTGCGAATAGTTGTTTTTCTAGTCGTCCAGCCTAGATTTTTTAGGTGTACAGAGCCTGGCGGCTGCTTGTTGGTTTCTGAATATATCGAGAAGACAGCGACGCCTCATTTCTCTTCCAATTCCGCCATAGAAGCACATGTTTAGAGCAAACCAGTGTACTTCACTAGATGTATTTTTTAATCTGATGTAAAACACATGGAGAACAATTTAATAGCAAGAGAATATTTTCGAGGATCTGCCAAATGGAACAAGAGGTGGAAGATAAAAGAATGTGCCAAGAACAGCTCTATAAACCACTTCAAAGAAATGGCGCTAAAGGTGAGGCACCAGGCATCTTTTATGATTGCTACTGCCGGACCAGTGCTAGAACGTCAATATAAGAAAGCGCTGTTTTTGTGCATATAAAAAACATTTTCTCCTCAACCATTAAAAAATTCAAATGGAACGCAGAGCGCTTTCAATTGTGCACTTTTTCCATCTTCTGAACTAAAAAAAAACCGGGATAAGAATTAAGAATTTTTTAAATAAATGCTTATATCACCGAAGGTGTAATAAATTGATTCTCAATATTCAAAACCTTATTTATTGCAGAATAAATGTCCACGCTCAGTTATCTCAGTTTAGTGAATACTATATTTATTTAAGAATATTGATGTATGTTTACAAGGCGGCTGTGATGGCAACCGTTTTTTTTGTAAATGTACCTTTTTTAAAGCGACACAGCACGGTTGTTGTTATTTGTTTAACTTTAAATCAGCGAAATTTTTTTAATGCCTCTTAGTGTGCCTCACACAATCTTATAGATCAAACATCCGGACGACTTTCAAGTTTTTGGTCAAAACGAAAACTCGGGAGCGTAAAAAATTATTACAAGACATTGCGACATTGGAGGTACCATCTCCCCTTAAGGACAGTTGCGTCAGCACGCGTGCAGTATTGTAAATGAAAATAAGCGCCTTTCCTTAGGCATAGTGTTCCAGTAATTGTTGCTCCAACGCTGCTGGTTCACTTGTTGACTTGGTCAGCTGAGTCCGTTGGGAGTGCAGTGTTGTTTTAAATTTTTGTTTGGTTTTTGTCTTGCCTTTGTTTCGCCGGAGATTATTTGTCGCTGTTTAGAAGGGGCTCGACGTATCGCCTTGTTTTTGCTATTTTTCCTGCGTGCACATATGCGTTAAATGTTATATTTGCTGGTGCTTTCTATGGCAATAAACTAGTTTCAGTCAGCGTTTTGTGGTGTGTATTATGTCAGTCCTTGTTCTTTTATTGCGTGCGGTGATCTTGGTCACATTGGCAGAGGGGGTGCAGGCCTCTTGATCTGCCTAGGAGAGGAGGCGCGTTACGTTGCTTCAGCCCGGGAGATGTAGTTGTCGATTTTAGATGCAAGCGGACCTTTCAGACTAATCCGCCTTTTGACACCCAAAGCTGGCCACGTGAGCCACGTGAGGAGGTCATGGTTTCAGGGAACACCTGCTCATCCCAAAGAAAAAGTGATAAACTGGCCACTGCTATCAGCTTATTGGAAGTTCTTTGTCGCCGCGATCTTCGAAGGACGCATTTCTATTTTTTCGCGTGTGGAAGGCAGGTGCTGATTTTTACCTCCCGGCTTAAATAATTCAAGAAGAATACAGGAACGATGTCATTCTTGACCGGATGCGGCAATTTGAAATGTTGAGATACTGCCAGCGATAAATGACTTTTCTGAAGCCAAGAAACAACAACACAATCACTCTTCGTGATTTAGAGGATGGCTGATAATAACAGCGCTTACAATCTCTCCGAGTGCACCAAAGTCTTCCATGAGAGCCGATAAGACATTTTTTAACGCCTATGCGAACTTAATGCGCTCATATCATAGAAAGATCTATCCTTGTCAAGTGAAACACCTTCGATACGTTTAACACATATATTTTTTTTTCAGACCGAGAGACAAGTTTGTAGCTCAGTGGAGAATAAATTTAAGAAAGGAAAATCGCCAGTTCAAATCCACGTGAAAAGAAAAAAAAATCTTTCCCATTCTAGCAGTCAAGAACGGGCACCGAAAGCTAATGCTTTCCTCGCTATGACAGAAAATGCTCCTAAGCTTATTTCGAGCAACTGACGACAGTGCGGACGTTATTGGTTACGGTATATCAGGACAGATACACAAGGAACATATGCGCACGACATATAAAACTCGGAGAAATTCTCGAGAGTACGCGTTGTAAAAGAAATGTCACTGTTGAGCAACCAAAGTGCGCATTGTATCACACTGATGCAAACGAGCAGAGAGGTATGTGCAAGATAGAACAACAGATATGGAACTTTCGACTGACGAAGTCAAAGCTTTGCGGAGGTTAAGTGGTGTGAGGCAACTGCCCCAAGTCTTAGAGAAGCAGCAATAGGTTAAGTGGTACTATCTTTCTCCAAAAATTGGCGAGGATTTTCTTTCCGTGTTTCAGAAAGGGCGTCGATTAGGCTTTATCACGACCGGTGAATTTTCCACAGCGTTCGATTATCTTCTGCACGCCTGGTATCTGTGATTAAAAGTGGAAGCAATAAATACCCGTGTTTGAGCTCGATTAACTCTGAGGAGAAACAGGCCGAAACGGACGGAAAGTAATGTCACAGAAAGGAGGAGGACAAATGAAATCACGGAACGGGCCGTCGGAGAAGTTCCAGACCACTTGAGCGAACACGGTCCTTAGTGGGCAGGGCCCTGGTAGAGCCGGCTATTTCTGCCATTCTCTAATTTTGTTTCGTTCACTACGCAGGGGTAAATGGAGGCACTCGGCTCTCAAACTTCAAAAGCCGGTTTTTCTCAGCGCTGTAAGGAAAAATAAAAAGAGCGCACAAAATTACTTTGTTATTTATTTAATAACAGTGACGTTCCTGTTTGGGTCAAGAGAAAGTGCGGCGTATTAGCCTCGAAAGTGTGCGACGGCATTGCCATCGAAATAAATCTAAAAAAGGAGATTGGAAATGCTAGACGGAGAGCCGCAGCCGCAAAAAAGACGAGAAGTACGCCTGCTAGCCGATATTGCTCCCGAGCTTGGAATGGAAGAACTGCTCGCGTTGTGCGCCACTACAGAAAGTGTGCCACAATCGGGGCTAAACAATAAGTGAAAAAAATGCCAGCTTGGTTGCCGGCATCGAAACAGTCAACCATAGAGACTTTTGGGCAAAAGAGCGATGGTTTATTAAACCTTTCGGCGAACTTCATGCACACAGTGAGAGCATAATGATAGCGACTAGGATAAACTACACTCACCTAACAAGAAAGAAACCACTGTTTTTGTGGGCAAATTGTGTTTTTATTGTGTCATCTAGAAAAACGTTTAATTGAGCAACGTCTCTACAGCAATTATTCACACTCGAAAACCTCCAATTTCTGGATTCTTTATCTTTTCCATTCTCTAAAGCGGCAGGTGCAGTTGCCAAAATCACCTACGAACACCAAAACTCGTGTTCGTTACTTTATTGATAGAGAAAATTGAATGAAACAGCCCGTATTTCGTCAGTATTTAAAAGTCTGTACAACGATGCTTGCGTTGGCGACATCTTCGTGTGTTACCAGTGTGGTAGGTTGTCAACGAAACATTTGAAAACTTTTCTTATGTCACCTTGGTCTCTGAGGCAATGATTGATAAGCGTATACCAAAAA
Organism: Amblyomma americanum; assembly: GCA_030143305.2. Lineage (NCBI taxonomy): Eukaryota > Metazoa > Arthropoda > Arachnida > Ixodida > Ixodidae > Amblyomma > Amblyomma americanum. Next base: position 8,972 of record JARKHS020032207.1, read on the forward strand.
GTGTTAGATGCGACCCTGCAACACCCACGCAGGCCTCCATCACAACTGCGAAGCGAGCACTGGGCTTGGAGCTCGAGGAAATGAACTTTCATCACGTGGTCTTACTCCATCTGCCTTTAAGTCGATGCTTTAGTCGGGGGCACGACACGACTAATTTTGTCTTTCGAAATATTTTGCTAGAAAGCTTTGAGTCATACCTGCATTCGCTGGTGATTAAGTAGTTCGTCAGAAAGCCGTCTCTTTTAATTGAAGACGTTACTATGCTTGGAACAGAGAACGTCATGGACTTCATCTTAGTAGTTGCTCTGGGGGCGGTTTGACAATTGTAAATGACACGATTTTCTAGCCTATTTCTCGTTTTCGGAACCAGAGGTGACCCCATGTCTATATTAGACAGGAAAAATGAATAAAAGCCTAGTATGTTTAAAAATAACGCTATTCAATAAGTTGAATCAAGTACCTAGGACACAGGAATGACGCTAAGCTCGTCATTCGCGCGGCATACAAACAGAAGATGATTTCGGGGCACTTTTCAACTAATCCTATTTCAACGTTGGTATCTGGCGGTTAACGTGCCGAAGCTACACACAGGCTATAAAGGACACCGTAGTTAAGGTGTCAGAATTAAAATATACTCTCTGGGTTTTTTTAACTGAGATCGCACTGAGATCGCACGGAACAAAGACGTTTTAGGATTTCGCTTTCATCGAAATGCGACCGCCGCGGGTTGTATTGGATCCCGCCATCTTAGACTCAACAGCGGAACGGCAAAGTACGTAAAACTTTCTTTTTTGTGACCAAAGGAATGTATGGTATGTTTTATTTATCCAGAAGCTTTACTTAATGAGACAGCTAATGTCTGATTTTATTCAATAATGCTATGTCCGTGGTATTCGAATTTCATTGATGGCGAAATTCTAGAGGCCCGTGTGTTGTGCGATGTCAGTGCAGGTTAAGAAACCCTACGGCCTTCTCTACGGCGGCCCTCATAGTCTGAGTCGCTTTGGGACGCTTAAACCTTCATAAACTAAACCTATAATGCTATGTAGAAACTGGAAACAGCTAATTTTACGCATGTGCTCTAATGCACTAATTTTATTCCCAAGCTTTACGAAAAGCAAGAAATCCTCTCTTTTATATATTCCAAATGTAAACGTGATAGTTTCTTTTATGACACGCTCTAATTTAACAATGTCGTCTTTAGTATGAGGACCTCATGCAACCGCTGCATATTACAATTTTTATCCGATAAACGCGTTCTATGGCACAATTTTGTTATCTGCAGGTGCGGTTTTTAGTTTCCTTTTCAGGAACCACAGTTTTAGCAAAGCTGTTGAATACGTGAGGAAAACAAGGTTTTACCTGGACATTTTCTTAAGGAATATGACACCTAAATTTGTAGTCCTATTGTTAACACCAAATACTATTGCGTCGTTTAGCGCATAAAAAAATAAACTACTTTCTTTTTTTCCCGAGTTAATCGCTGATATATCATTTGCACACGTTGATTATCGTGCCCGAAAGCCCAATGTGTGCCCCAATCGAAGATAGCAATAGCTGATTTCTGCGAAAATTCGTGATCATTTCTCATCATGAACTATTTCTAGCTGGCTTCTTTACCAAGTAAAAACAATAAATAAAAGATGCCACGTTCCACACAAGCGTGATGACACTAACGACACCACCAACAGTACAATTCTTCTTGCGCTCCAGCATGTGCAGTACTGTAATGACGGCAGTGATCTTGGCAGTGACTGATAACTCCCAAACTTGTCGGGTCGGTTTCGCGTTCGTGTGTGTGTGCGTGTGTGTGTGTTTATGTGATGTGGTGTGTGTGCGTGTGCGTTGTGTGCGTGCGCGCGTATGTGCGTGTCTGTGTGTATGCATGTATGTGCGGTGCGTGTGCGGTGTTGTCCGTCTGCGTGTGCGTGTGAGTATGTGTGTGCGCGTGCGCACCCTTTTATTGCCCTCGACTCGTCCCTTTGTTGGACGCCCAGACCAAGTTTTTTTTGTATTCTAGCTACTTCTAAAGTACTCACGGGTTCGTAGAAAACTTCAGGGATCTCCAACATACCAGTCGGCATTTAACTCCAAGCTTAAAAGGTAAAGCAAGCTCTACAGCACACCAAAACAGCAGAAAAGCCACAAAACGACATAAAATGTGTAAACGAGAATTTAAAAATGTGCTGCAGAAATACTCCCGTGAAAACCACAAGTTGCTTGGATATCAGCCATAAGCATGAGTATTCTAAAACGAGGAGAATGAAGCCTATATTAAACAATCATAAATATTGAAGCCTCGGCAACTGAATACTTAAAAGAGTGGCGGCTGCGTACTGAAGATGAAAGTGGTTCTCTTCTGCATCGCATTGCCCGTTAGCCCCCACACAAGACGAATAGCTCCGATAGATTTTCAGCAGCAGCGCTTCCAAGGCCACCGAAACAAGAATAAGTGAACTATTTTGTTTTATATTTTTACTTTTTACTCAATAACTGTATTTTTTTATCATTTATTCTTCTCCGATTGAATTTCTAGGGAGTTAACGGCGCCTGGCTGAAAGAAATAGGATACCCGCCGAAACAGGGAATTTTTCATAATGCTCCGTTTGCGAAGTGGTTCTGCTTGTCACTCACATGCGATGGCTTGATTGGTTTGAAGCCGAGCAGAGGATGGCGCAAAGGAAAGAGAGGCAAGGAACAGTTAGCAGGTAAGGAATTAGGGCTCAAGTGAGCATCATGATTCTGAGGTTTTGACGATATAGTGTAGCGAAGAGAAAGTGGAAGTATGGGTATGGGTGTGGAAGCCGGTACGGCGTCGAGGTCTCTCCGAGAAACTCATGAAGCGCTACTTTGGCCCGTATACGGTTCTTCGCCGCATCGGTGAGCTGAACTACCAGGTGCTGCCCGAAGGACTGCGGCCGTCGTCTCGCCGTTCCTCCCGCCCTGATATTGTGCACGTTGCCCGGCTTAAGCCGTATTACACGCGATAATCGCCTGCATTTTCCACTGCCTTCTACATCGGCCAGCAAGATTTCTGGGCCCCTGTGTGGTTTTCCGCCGCGTGATTTTTGCTCTCGGGTTAGCATCGGGACGATGCTTCTTTACAGGGGGAGGCATTGTAGCGAAGAGAAAGTGGAAGTGCGATTGCTGCGTGCCGAAGACGACGCTGCTGCTGGCGGACCTGTGTTCTGGTTCGTGTGTTCTTGTGCTGCGGCTATCACCATCTGTGCTCGCCGCCGCCCTCTACGTCAAACAAGCCGTGACAATATATGTAGTACAAAAAGATAAACGTACTTGCTTGCTACAGGAAAAATTCGAAATTCAGAAATGCTTAATTTACGTAGACATTTATTGCGAGTCTACGTTGAGGACAGAGCTTGTCCTTCCTCAAATCTTTTACCACATATTGCCGCGTGGTAAAAGCACAGGACGCACGGGGAAGTCCAGTCCGGCGGCCAGTCTGCTTGTTCTCTCTGCCTTGCGCTCTCTCGCACTTTGCCTTCCTTCGTGCGGGGTGACACCTTCGTACCTTCGTCTTTTTTAGCTGCTACAACTTTTCTCTGAAAGGGGGAGGGGGAGGAGAACTACCGGAAGTTCACATAGGTCTGAATAAGAGTTCAGTGCCTGGGAGGCCGGCGGCAGTCACAATTAGCTCAAGTGCTTTCGTACCAGGTCTATTGCACCCGACTAGAAAGCACCGGTTGAGTCGAGGACTCTTGCGGCGGAAAATCGTGTGCGCGTGCCGTGAATGGGAGCATTCGACGGCGGTTCACAGGATTTCTCTTGCGGTACTTGCATATTTAGCTGCGTTCCGTTCATACGGCTGCATTTCTGGATAAAGGCATCGAGCTCTCCAGGGGCGGCACTGGGCATTCAGGACTGAGGCCAGTCTCCGGAACGGAACTTAATTTGCGGTAAGCACCATCAGTTGACGAAGACGTGCAAGAACAGTTCGACACGAAATTCTCCAGGTAGAGCTCGGAGCTGCTTGAAGACTGTTTTCCGTGTATGACAACAGCGGGAGTTTCAGCTTGCCTTCAGACCAGAGAGAGAGAGAGCGAGAGAGAGAAAGACAAACGGAAAGTCAGGGAGGTTAACTAGGCAGCGCCCGGTATGCTACCCTACACGTGGGAAGGGGAACGGAGGGAGAGATAGAAAGGGGAGAGACCACAGGTAGATGATCACTTTTCCACATGTCCGTTGACCATTACTTCCAGGCTACACAGGACACACACTGATAGTACACAACCTTGCACTCAGTCCTGAGTCCATCAAGAACTTGAAAAGCGCCTTCAAAGCTGTCTTCTGCGATGAAGGCTTACTCCAAGGACCCAGAATCTTGGCTTCAGTAAGGGGCCGAGGATATAAACGGCAGAGTCTTGCAGCCAGGAGCGCACGCTCAAGCTGAAACCGAGGGCAGTTACAAAGAAGGTGTTGTATAGTTTTGTCGCACCCACAGATCTCTACACGCAGGAGAGTCTGCGATTGCGATTAAGTGGGAGTAGGCATTTTCTGAACGCCACTCCCAGTCACAAGCGACACAACAGCGTAGCATCGCAACGAGAGAGGCCGAGCTGCGACAGAAGTTCCAGTAAGCAGTCCACCTCAACCGTAGCTGACTGTTCGGTTGCGACAGCATTATTGACGTCCGCCTCTTGTATCTCCGCTTGCCGCTGCATGTTCGCTTCTGGAAGAGCACATCCAGGCGTGCTCTCTTCTAGCCTTCCATGGGAGATTGGGTTGCCTCAATGTCTACAGTCTGGTTGGACACACTCCAGAACTTGTGATCGCGCCATTCGTCGTTGGACGGAGATATCAGATCGGCCTTCGATTCAGTTTCCCCGGAGGGACGCGGGGTGAGCGAGGGGAAATGATGCCAAAGCTTCTTACCTGTGTCAAAGCGTCCGCAGTCCCCGAAGAACATCCCACGGCGTCAAGGATACGGCTTTGAACTGCTCATTCCTCGCTGTCCCTCCATCAAGCTGCACCGACACTGCCCGCATTGCCGGGAAAATTGGACGCAGCAAGCGGACCATTACTGGCTTTCCATTTGTTTCAAGTCCCCGGCCGACGTTTCATCTTCCGCTTCACTTGCTCGTTAAACGTGGTCAGGTTGCTTCTTAGCAATTTTTGTCCGTCCTATTTGCGTTCGGCTTAGAGCTGTTCCGAACGGCTCTGTCTCCACATGAGCCGCATGCTTCCTCCTGGACAACGGCCTCGGAAAGCTCCACAACGCCTCCTGCGGGCTATGCCTGTCCGGATCTCTGGAGTGGTCCAATAGTGCCATCCTGTGCAGGGCACCGTAGTCGCAGAGCCGACCAGCTTTTGGGTCGTACTGCTCTCGCGCCAAATGAAGATTATGTGTGAACCGACAATCTCAACCTTTGCCCAGATCCATCTGTCGTGGCGATTGACGCGTTCCACTTAGTGAAGGGACTCGTTGGACGCCAACAGGACGAGCTTATCGCGCTGTCCAGCTGCACCACGGGCGCCCCGATTGCCGACCAGACTAAAGTGCTTCAGCAGTGTCGGCCGAAAAGCCTGACTCCGTACTAGAAGGTCCGCGTTCGCGCGAACGCCTTGTTGAGGCTGCTGTTATGCAAGGACTTCTCGCGAGAGCATTCCGCCGAGGAGGTTGTGAAAGCCACTTAGTTCATGCACTTTCGCTCCTCCGCTGGCAATCCCCGTGCATCCGACTCTGGGGGGGGGGGGGGGGCAGATGTTCTGGGACAGGCGGACAGTCATAGCTCCAGACAACTTAGGAGTGGCTGAGGTAGTCGACAAGTCCACCACCTGGTGAGCCGGCCCCCTAGACCCTCGTGGGAGTCCAGAGGTGCCGTAGTTCTCGCGTAGGGCGTTCGCCAGAACTGCGTACGTGTCAAAATGCTCTCGAGGCAGTTGCAGCAGCAGCTCCGTCGCTGGCCAGCGCAGCTTGAATATGAGTAGCAGAGCTTTCTTCAGGTCGCTCCAGCAATTCGCCCGGTAATGGCGTCAAGCCTTGATTGACAGTTATGTGTGCCAGGACGTGGAGTAATCGAAAATGAATAGGTCGCTCCGGCTAAAAAAACCACACAGTGGAATGCGGAGCGTCTCCGGAGACAGCGTCATTTCGTTGAGCCACGCACCTGGCGAAAGTGTTGTTCGGAACGTCGCTGGCGCAGTCCGGCATCCCAAAGGCCACAATGCCCAGACATCTTGGCTCATGGCAGCGCACCTCCGGAGCTCTCAGCTGGCGCGTCCGTTCTAGCGCACAACGCGGAAATGCCATCCGGGATCCCACTGCTGCCAGAAAAAAAATCTACTGGGGGTAAGAACATAGGGCACAGGGGAAGTTTCCTACCGGTGACATTTTTTGTAGTTGTTGTTCTCCTTTCTATTAATAAGTGACGCAAATTATGGCACCCAACAAAAGTTAAGGATGGGAAAGAACATCATGACCATGCGTCAGTAATTTGCAAAAGAACACAAGCGTGCACTGACGCGCGAACCAAGCTGGAGACGCATTTATGACCTTGGGGTTTCGTGTGTCACAAAGATAGTTTTTCAGGTTTATGCCTTCTAAGGCGGTGGTATCGAAATATATTTGTCCACTAAAATAAATGATGTGTGGTGGAGACGTCGCTTGTGAAGCGGAATGAACAGCTCTAATGTGTGCGATGAAATATGGCGTTCTTCTCCAATAAGGCCCGCCATGGCCTAAGCTTGTTTAGAGTTAAATCCTTCACGGCGGCCCTCTGCTGCATAACCATAACGTTCATGAGGTAAAAAACAAGGTCATTGGTTTTGTAAGAAGCCGAGAGTTGCAACTGCACAAAAAATTGCAAGGGCTGAATGACTGAGTATACTCGTATATTTCGAAACAAAAGACAGACTTTACTCTCCCCAGTGACAGCAGCGGCTCCTGAAAACCAAGGGCGCTCGGCTACTGAGTTGGAGTTACCGGTTTGCTACCCGGCCGCGGCGGCCGCGTTTCGATGGAGGCGCTCACGCAAAAGGCGCCGTGTGCTGTAGGATGTCAGTGCACGTTAAAGATCCCCAAGTAGTCTAAACATTCCTGAGCCCTCCACTAAGTACGGCGCCTCCTTTTTCTTTCTTCTTTCACTCCCTATTTTATCTCCTCCCTTACGGCGCGACTCGGGTGTGTACCGCGATGTGACAAGTTAGTGCGCCATTTCCTTTCCTAAAAAAAACAGTCAGGAAGACTGTACAATGTGCCCATCTAGAGAAGCATAACAGGGAGAAAGCGGTGCCATGGCAAGCAGCCATAGCAAATGTAAAAAATATGTACATTTGGCCAGTAATCAGAAAGATCGCACTAATCATACATTATAGTGCCAGAATTTATAGTCGGTTACTCGTTATGAGCATGCTTTTTTGTAGAAATAATACCGAGTATTGTCGTGGCGAATACACGCTATCACAAGGTGCCTTGATGCAGAACACATTGCCTTGTTCGTGAGCAAACCTAAATTATTCCTGGAACCTTCGTTGAAGTAATGCTCTGTCTTTAATTTCTTAATGTCTGTAACTTTATATTTCGATGGGAATATCGCAAATCTCGCATCCGTTGTTGTAGCCGGCTACTCAATTTTTTTACTAATAAATCTACAGAAAATACAAGAAATGTTTTTTCTTGACGTGTATTTTTTAAAGTCAAATCCTTCAATGAGTAAGAGTTACATCATGGGGCTTCTGAACTAAAGCAAAAAAAAACAATACCAATTTAGTGTACTGAATTCTAATGGCAGTTTAACAGACCATTTAGGCTAATTAGCTGCGGTGTATCTGCTTTTATGTCGTACTATGCGCCAGAAAGCACTAGCCTTTATTTGTTGACCATTTAGATTTACCATTTTCAGAGTACACATCCTCTGGAATGTGCACCCCTCTGTCATGTGTCAAAGGAGAGCCTCCCGTACAGTGGGCTTGAATTGGGCGATCTGGAGATGTATAGCGGTCGTTGTTTATAGGTCCATCGCTGTTAATTCTCTCAGGGGGAGGATGAAGCTGTCAGGAATACTTTTCTCAATGTTTCTCCGACGGATTTTATATCGAGCTTTGCTCCTGTGAAGCTGGCTGCTTCCTTCGATGCCTTGGTCCACGGCAGAGCACGTTTCTCAGGGATGAAGTGAATGCAGGAGCATGTCGGTGCAGAGGCTACGAGATAAACACAACATCCCAATTCTAGTGAATCAGAGACAATAAAAAAAACCTCACAGTGCATACGATTATTGTGCAAACCGCCAAATTCAGTGAGAGCTAGCTTAACTTTTGTCAGTTTTTCTAAACGGCTGCCTCTTTTACGCCTTCCCTAAACCTGCCCTTTAATGTACGGGACTTGTGTTCACCCAACGTAAGACGGCTACCACAGCTTTACTATAACCGTTTATAAGAAAGAGTGAAAATTTATGATTTATTTTTTTTATTTCGTTGAAGTTTTTCTGTATTCATTTAAAAGCTCTACATGACTTTTTTTCCGGCGAACACTGTCACTTGTGCAAGAGTTACCAGTTCTTTTTTTTTGTGTGTGTGGCATCTTTGTGCAATCAAAATTCAGGTGTCTTCTTTTCGGGTAAGAGAAGTTCACGTACCGTTAACTAACGTGCAAATTGTCGTGTTTACAGCAATTACGGCAATATTTATTGGTGTCAGCGTAAGGATTATAACAGTGAATAAATGAAGTTATTGGGTCATAAAACAAAAAAGTAATGAGAATTATATCTCTATAAACTAGGTTAGGTTAGGGGATCAACGAAAGCAACAAGTAACCAACAGACACATACACTTGCATTGCTCAGGCAACTTTGAACCAGGTCTTCCTGTCTAGTCGCCTTCGCATCAGAACAACTTTATTTGGTTATGAAATAAAGGCAACTGTATTTCATCCTTGCTTCCCATTGCTCACTTTTTCATTCATGGACCGTTATTCACGCCGTCATCCACGCCAAATGAGTGTTCCGTGGTGTCTGCTCTCTTCTCCGTGTGTTTTGTACACTGCGATTATGTCTCATAATTATACTCAGAACGCACTAGCCCAGCACTCTACGCTCAGCTAAGTGTTTGCACTTTTCACTTGGTTCTTATCTGTTCCTGATCCTTTCAAGCCTTTAGCTACTTATCGCTCCGAAATGAATACAAGTATGACATGAACTTTCTGCGTCTGAGAAACTACCAGGAATATGTGAATATATATAGTCCATTATCAGAAAACACGCTGATACTGTCTCGTAGTCTCCAGCTATGAGGAGCGTTTTTGCCTTTCTTTTTTACTACATGCTTCAATGACAACAGATAATGGAACTAAACAATGTCTACGCAGACTATAAAATAATAATACACGTCACGTACACTCCGGGATGGTTTGAAATTAATCAAAAAGGAATTACCACAAGGTTATTATATCAAGCTGTGCAAAGTGACCATTGTCGGTGAAGAGCAGAATTGACGTTTTAATTGTTATGGCCGATACAGTACGGCTGAGAAAAGCGGGTATTCTGTTTATGTTCGAGCCTTTTGTGGAATTTTTATTCCCACAGTGAAAGCAATAAGAAGACGGTGTCTTCGGCCTGACGCCAGCAATCAGACAGCTAAGCTCTTAATTTCATGCCACCTTCATGTATTCGTATGCTTTACGAGGGGGCATACACCTTTGTAATAATCCTCACAGATCAAGAAGCTGCACAAATGATGGACATGCTGAAGCTTAGGCCGTGCAACACAAATCGGGACGAGAAGCCAGGACAGTTTAAAGCACTAAATCCATTTCGCTACCATTTTCTGGAAAATGAGTCGAATATTGTGTGGAAACTGCGGCGAGCGTGTAGCCAAAGAAGGCGTCAACGTTATCGAAAACCTTCCGATTGCCTCCGTCGCAGTAGTGGCCAGCAGAGGAAAACTTCCGCCCTGAGTCGGATGCTAACGAGCACCGGCACTAACAAAGCAGGTTCATTTCTTTGACTCCTCGAGCTACTCAGCCATCGCCGCGTTTTTCAAAATGATCTTTATAACAGCGACATGCTCTTCCGCGCACATGAGGTGTTTACAAACCCATCAAAAAACGTTATGACGATCTTTGCAAAGCCAGACACTTCAAGGCCACAAATCACAATAAGGGAGGCAAGACTGAGCTTGCCACCAAGAGGCAGCGCCACTCTGGTTTTAAGCGCATCTAGTTGTACAGTTTACGAAACTGAACAATCATTTTTGTCTCACTCTGCATGTCGAAAACTGTTGTCTGCACACTCGCTCATGATTTTGTTCTGCGCAGAGAATTTTCGTCATTGTGGCTGAAGAACGGGCGATCGCAATCGTGCGTCAGAGAGAAAGCAGAGAGCAACGCAGAGCATACATTGTCCATCACTAGATAAAAAAAGTTCAACGCGGTGACATTTAAAGTAACAAAAGCGGTTATGTAAGCCGACTGCGCTGCAGAACTATGACCGGAAGATGATGGCGAACTCTCCTAAAGCCCCGAAAGCAAACATGAAGTCTACGCGCGCTGTCTAGCTCGTTTAACAGAAGTGGAGGAAGGCGGCGACATGTTAAGTTGCCAAAAGGCATGCCAGTATCCGATTGTGGATAGTACTACCTATAGACTGGACTGCAATGCACTACACCTTTCCTGAATTATAGTTTCCTCCTCTAGCAAGCTTCGCAGCAGGTCCAGATTCTGCGTTTAGCCTTGAGCTCATGTTTTCTCTTTAGTCGTCTCGTCTCGGCGTGCTTACCGACCAAGCTCTATTGGACAGAATTACGAGCACATTTCCGTCCACCTTCTAGAGCGGTGGCCCACCGTTTTATTTCATATTTCTGTCTTTTTTTGGTAACGAGCCGCAGCCTGAGAGTAATATGTTTTCTTTTTCTCTATAGCGTGTCCTGTTCTTGAATGAATGGTACAATTCGCCCATAATAGGTAACTTGCCTTTACTGTTCGTGCTTCATCGTGAAATAATCGCGCGCGCGACCTGTACATATCTTATTGCGTAGATAGTTTGTGTATATTACCTCTCCCCCATCCTCTCTTCCTGTTCCGCTCACCGCTTTCATTTCATTTCTCCATTCTGCCTGCTATCCTTTATTTCCGCTGTCCCATCTCAGTGGCTTCGGTATCGATGGCAGATGCCAGGGATAGCAAAAATCGTATCCTTCCTTTTTATTATTATTTTAATAAACCACTACTACTACTACTTTACTGTTCGCTTGTAAGCGGATATGGCACAGATCATTGAAAGCTACGGAAGGACGGCGCGTCTCTTCATTTTAAATTTGCCATTTTTGAACTCTTGCCTTTGGCGCGCCAACCGGATGGAGGAAATGCGGGTCCACATTATTGTAGCCGCCGTAAGCAGTTCCTGCTAGAGCGGGTGTGCAGCGTGTTCGCATCGAGTTAAACAGCTGCAGACATCCCATGCAATAAAAGAGCGTCGTTTCATTCAGGGATGCATTACTGCGGTCTTCTAAGCGTTAGCAATGTCAGCTGGCAGCAACTGTTTTCTTCTGAAAGGAATAGTCTGCTGCATTATTTGCCCTGAAAACGTCGCATTGGCGCCAGTCAGTAAAAGGCCTCACGTGGCCCTTTTGAACTAACGTGGTCCACTTGAAAGAAAGGAGAGTCAAACTGGGCTGTCAGTGTACAATTGTATTCAAGTGCACTTTTGGAATTTGTTCTGGTTGAAAGTGCTGTTTTATTCTATGTTTGAGAGTAATAAACTTCTCTTTGCTTGTAGTCATTGCTATGCGTGTGAGTCTCCCGAGCTACTGCGAAAAATACGGGAAATCTGAAACTATTGCTGAGTGCATAGTCGTAAGCCGCGGTCGTGGAAAAGGTTCCACAGTTTCCGTTCTCGGAAAAAAAAAGTGGAAAGGAGGTGCGGTCTTGCCAGCTGGCGTCACACTCTCCGCGCCCATGTTTGCATGTTATGCTCAGCATTCATTCAGAACCTTAGAGCTATGGCGGGTAGAGGTGGGATGAAGTAGTCACAGTCCACCGTAGCGTAGTGAAAAACATCGCGGCTTTTTGTTTTTCATTCCATCTCTTTATTTTTTTTGGGGGGCGTGCAGGCTTCTTTCGCGCCACACCGTCAGTAGCGATACCGGGAGATAAGAATTCCTGCCCGACACAAAAGTAAAGAGCCACTGGCGCCGTGCTACCAATGGTAAGGAGGCAAAGCCCATTCTGCGGTGATGAGTTAAGAGGCCGCCGCGTACAGCTTCGAGTGCCTTTCAGGTTATGTGCCACGCAATCAGGCGTCCACTTGAGAGAACGGTGTACGCATTATGATAATTCTGGTATACACGAACACCAGGCAGTGCGTCCGAAAAATCGAACTGACCTAGCCCGCTAAAGCAGCCGCATTTTTATGGTAACCAACCAGATCTCCGGCGCTCCATTTTTCGTCGACGCGGGAGCGGATGTGGGTGTGGTCTCGCCGACCGGGGCTAATCCTCACAAGCTCAGAGTACAGTCGCGACATGCTGCAAAAGCCTCATCAGTAGCGACGAAAAGACTTCGAACCCTCGCCATAGATTTGGAACTCCCTGGCCTTCGTCGATAATATCGAGGCTGTTTTCCTGAACTTGTGCTGAGTATTCCGAAGTGGCAACAGGTGCTACGAAGATTCACCTAGTGCATTTTCATAAGCAGTTACGCTGACCACGTTCAAATATTTTATACGCTGCGGACTTTGTAATTAACAAAACTAAATCAGCTAACTTTTGATTCCTTGGTTTCATAGCAAAATTTTAAAAGAAAATGATGTAGGCATAGTTCAATGATGCCAATACAAGTTGGTTTATTCAAAGTGACATTACCGTGGTTCCTTTTTTCCGAGCTTAAAATGAATCGCAAGATACTTAAACTGCCACATAGATATGTGCTCTCTGGGCGCAATGTTTGCGCCCTCAAATGAGGCCCTACTATAGAAAGAGGGTTACTCAAAGCCGATGTGAATGAACAGGCCACCAGCCGCACAGGTGGTTTCGGAGTAAACGCGGGCACTTCGTTTCATCGGAATCATGATGCTCACCAGAAAAACGATCGCCGCATCGGTATTCACCCTATTGTAAATGTGTTTTCTTTCTATCTAGCGTACACGCGTGGCGTCTCTAACGTAGTCGCGCCCATGGTACAGTATCACGATTCTGGCAAAATGAATGTCTCGCGCTCGACTCAGAACGTTACCGTGCTTGTTGCCGCACTGAGTACCTCCTTTTCTTCCTTCTGATCAAATTTGGGGGTGTTAACGACGCGACATGCGAGCTTAGAGCAGCGTGACAGTTTTTAAATCTAGCGTGATTTCTAAAAAGAAATCACGATAAAGTTGTTTTGAAACAAGCAGCTGAAATTTGCTTGTCTCAAATAGTTCTATAAACTTTTCGTTGAAATTTCTGCTTTAAACCTAACGTTTAAAAGTCAGGTAATTGATGTTAGATTATTGAATAATTAGGATAATGTATATATATTCTAACGTGCTGAAGACGATTTTCACTTCTCCTGCACTTGTCGAACCTTCGAAGAGCATGTTGCCGACTATTAAACCTTTGGACAGGTTAGCTGAAGATTCCCTGTATATTTGACAGATAGCAGGCGATTCAGTGAATGTTTACGCGACTCTCACAACCAACGCACATCGTAAAAAACGGAGTTTCTGTAATTAGGCAGGAAGCGTTAAGATTGCTGAAGCGGAATACAGAACTGTTGTTAAAAAAAGCTTTGTGTTTTCATTTTAATAGTTTCAATACACAAAGGCTGTCAACTATTTCAGTATGACTCCGGTACCGACGAATTAGCTCAATCCTATGCAAGGAGAATGCAAGTACCGTGGTATCTAGTATGCGCTGTAACCACAGCAATATTATGAACACCCATGTAAAAACTAACAGCAGACCACCATAAAAGTAGCAGAGGAATCTGGCAAACAAAGCAATTTATGCGCGGCAAAGTCAGCTCGGGGGCTTCAACAGCAGCAACATTTTAATTCTGCGGTTTCTTCACGTCAATGTTTTACTTAGTGTTGCCCGCCCTTAAAATTTTTGCCAAGGGACGTCATATTTTCTTTGTTTTGTATTTGAGTTGCGGAAATTGTCAGTTATAAGTAAACTCAGCAAATTAACATTTAATATCTTTTTTGTGACCGCATCAATACTGTGCTATACACGGGGTTTGATGAGCAATAAAAGACACATTCCTTCCCAACTTACGCAATGAAGTCGCCGATCAGTACAGTATACCGTGGCTTTACTTAGTTCATTGCCGTTTCCACGTCCTCATAGAAGCTTCCAACGGTCTGGCCATCATGGCTGGATGTAGGCGCGTAGGCCTGCACCACCTTCAACATGTGCCTCTTATTGAGCTTAATTACGATAGCTGCCAACCTCTCGATAATACCATAGAGCTTCTCTATGTTGCAGCTATATCCTGATTAATGAAGAATCCCACACCTAGTTCTCGTCTATCCGCTAATCCGCGATAGCACAGTATGTGTCCGTCCTTTAGTGCTGTATACGCCTCAACTGTGCTCCTAACTTCGCTAAGCTCTATCACATCCCATTTAATTCCCGCTACTTCCCCGAGCAGCACTGTTAGGCTAGCCTCACTGAATAAGATTGTAGCGTTAAACGTTGCCAGGTTCATATTCCAATGGCGGCCTGTCAAGCGCCAGAAATTCTTAGCACGCTCTACTGCGTCACAGGTCTGACCGCCGCCATGGTGAGTTGCTCAGCAGCCGCTTGGGACTGAGGGCAGAGGGTGAATTGATTTGTTCATAGAAGGTTGTGGCCAAGCACTACACCAGGGTGGCCAAATTCTGTCCTGGTGAGGGAGTGCGTTGTCGGTTCTGGTCAACGATATCAGGCAGCACCCCATGCCTGGTTATGCAATTCCATCTACACGCGCAGTTTTTTTTTTTCAAACCCGGTGCAGGATTGCACGGCCCCGGCATTCGAGCCGCGGTCTTCCTGCACGCAATGCGGATGCTCCACCTCTACGACGTATACAATAGCGCAACATCAGACAAGGACATGAAAGAACACACTCGAGCGCTATGTGTGTTCTTTAATGTCCTTGTGTGATGTTGCGCTATTTTGTACGTCATGCACTACCAACAAGCCCAAACCGCTACCTTATTGGTCCACCTCTATGCCATTGCTGCCAAAGCGCAGAGAGTGTATCTGTGCCTCCACATTCTTATTCCTTTTCTTATGTGCAGGAAAAAGAGGCACGTCTGAGCTTCCTTGATTTTAATTATTTCCATCAAAAGGGCGTTTCAAAAAACGCGAACACAGATTCAAAGCCGCAAATCAAAACTCAGTGAATTAGTCCCTTGTCATTTAGGCAACGTTTATCGCGCTTCAAACCTCTTTACAAGAGTGGAGGTATCTTGGCTCGCCTTAAAGAAAGAAAAAAAATCGTTTCTTACAAATACTGCTGGACCATTTATCGGTGACGAGATATCATTAAAATCAATTTAGGGATTTTTTTGTGGTGATGTCAACAAACAATATTGCCGCGAAGCTTGCTTTTTGTCTGATCTTCTTATCGCGGCAGGCACGCCGCATTATCAATTTTCTGGGACGCGAGACGCGACCAGAGTTATCTCGATTTTTCCTAGCCTCGCGCAAGTGTGCCTACTATGTTCTGGAACTTTCCTTGCCGCTTTTAAAATCGAGCACGGCTAAGAGCGGCGGGCATTCTGTTAGTCGACGACCGCCGAGCACGTTCGCTGCAATCGCCGCCGCTGAGTTTTCAGAGCTATTCTTAGTGGGCGTAAGCCAGCTTATTAAAGTATTCTCTTACGAGCGGCTCTGTGCCTTCCTCAAGAGCGGACCCCAGTCGGTGCTACGTGACCCCGGCGGAGTTCCCGTCACCACCTCGTGACGTCTGGTGGAGGTGCTGGGTACATGCACCCAACCCAACCTGGAAGATCCACCGTAGAGAACGAGAGCCAAGAAGATCCCGAGGTACGACACAGCCGCCGTCTTCAAGGCCTTCAAGCTCAGCACGGATTACTACCGGATCCTACTCGACAACGACAACAAGCTCCAGCGCCCACCATGACCGAGCCAGCGACGTCCACCCCTGTCATGCTCCACCAGCCACGGGTGCCTCCAACCTTCCACGGCTACCCTGGCGACGACCCGGAAGATTGGATAGACAACTTTGAGCGCGTGGCTACATTTAACAGGTGGGAAGATGACATGAAGCTCCGCTATGTTTTCTTTTCCCTTGACGGTCCTGCAAGAACGTGGTACGAAAACCACGAGACTACCTTGAAGACCTGGAAATCATTCAAGTCTGAAGTCGTGAAGGGGTTTACCAACATTCTCCGGAAGGAAAAGGCGCAGATGCTGCTGGACTCACGGATGCAGCACCCAAACGAAACTGTCAGCATGTACGTCGAAGAAATGCAGCGTCTTTTCCGCCGAGCTGACCCGAATATGACGGAGGAAAAGAAAACCGGATATCTAATGCGGATCGTAAAGGAGTCTCTTTTCGCTGGCCTCGTACGAAATCCCCCCAAGACTGTCGCCGAATTCGCCGAAGAAGCGTCAACGATTGAGAAGACCCTGGACGCCCGCACAAGGCAGTACAACCGACCACCGCAGGTCTGCTCCAGCTTTCCGGACACGACGACCACAACCAGCGACTTGCGGGAGATCATCCGTGAAATCGCCCGCAAAGAACTACGCCGGCTGCTGCCATCATCTTCACAACCTCAAGTAGCGAGCCTGACGGAAGTCGTCCGTGAAGAAGTGCGGCATGCGCTTGGCTCGCCTTCTGCGACGACTGAACCTCAAGCTCCAGCCATGAGTTACGTCGCTGCAGTACGCAAGCCCGCGCCTCGACGTGCCACCCCAAGCCCTATTCGACGTGTGCCAGCAGTGCTGGACCGCCGCCCTCCGGGCCCCGCCCACCCGACCTACGAACAACGTTCGGGCCCAAGGAAATGCGACACCTGGAGAACCCGTGACAACCGTCCGCTGTGCTTGCACTGCGGTGAAGCCGGTCACGTCCTGCGTCACTGCCCGTTCCGACGCATCGGTCTTCGCGGATTCGCCGTTGACGCACCACGACCACGCTTCGGCCAACATTCACAAGAAATCGACGACTACCTGCGCCGCGACGAATACGTGTCGAGCCGATTTTCCCGCTCACCCTCGCCGCGAGCCTCGCGCTTCACGTCGCCCTGCCACAGCTACGCAGGGGCTGTGCGAGGAAGGTCCCCCAGCCCCCGTAGGGGAAACTGAAAACAGCAACCTTAGGAGGTGAGGTTCCTTCCCGGCAAAAAAACGAAGACCCTCCAACGACGAGAACTCACGGCGACGCCGCACCGACGACGACACGACGCAACTTAGAGACCCCAGGCCACCGACATCGACAAGCCCCTGCAGCCGCAGTCGCAATCACCGACCAAGCCATGACCCGACGCTGAAAGTTACGTGCAACGCAAGAGCAAGGACTTCCGATCTAGAGGTGACTGTCGACGGCCGAAACGTTACTGCTCTAATCGACACGGGAGCTGACTATTCCGTGCTGAGTGGTTCCTTCGCCGACCGGATCAAAAAAGTGACGACGACTTGGGATGGCCCGCAGATACGCACAGCAGGCGGACACCTCATCACGCCATCAGGAACGTGCACTACGAGACTGACTGTCAACAGACACACATATCCGACAGTATTCTTCGTACTTCAGAAATGTTCCCGTGACGTCATTCTGGGGATGGACTTCTTGACACAGCACTGCGCAGTCATCGACCTCAAGTCCAAGTCCATCGAGCTTTCGACGGACGAAGCTTTACCTCCGAAAACGACCCCAGAGCAGTCAAAGGCCCTCAGTGTTCTCGATGAAGAATTAACCATCCCACCCCGGTCCAGCGTCATCGTCCCCGTCTGTGCAAGAAATTTCGAAGACGCAGTAGGCATCATCGAGGGAAACACGCAGTTGCTCTTAGACAGACGACTTGGCGTCGCAAGAGGCATCGCTCATTTGCGGCATGGAAAAGCCGAAGTACTGGTCACGAACTTCAGCTAATACCGACACCTCAACAGAGGCACTACAATTGCGTTCTTGGACGAAGCAACTGATTTACTGGACGCCTTCATCATCTCCGACGAACCTGCAAATGACAGCCTAAAGCAAGACCATGCTCCCACGTTCGCCATCAACCCAGCATTACCCCGGGACCGACAAGAGAAAATCACCCTTCTTCAAAGTTACAGCGAATGTTTCGCCTCGTCATCAAAGGTGCGACAAACGACGATAGCCAAACATCGAATTATAACCGACGAACACAGCAGACCTCAACGCCAAAGCCCTTACCGTGTGTCGCCGCGAGAACGACAGGCCATCCGGGACCAAGTAGAGGAAATGCTTCGCGACGACGTCATCCAACCTTCGAAGAGCCCATGGGCGGCACCGGTCGTTCTAGTGAGAAAGAAAGACGGTGCTCTTCGATTCTGCGTCGATTATCGGCGACTGAACAAGATTACGAAAAAAGACGTCTACCCCCTCCCGAGGATCGACGACACTCTGGACAGGCTCTGCCACGCCAAGTATTTCTCGTCGATGGATCTCAAGAGTGGATATTGGCAGATTGAAGTCGACGCAAGAGACCGGGAAAAGACTCCCTTCATCACACCGGACGGACTGTACGAGTTCAAAGTCATGCCATTTGGGCTTTGCTCCGCACCCGCAAGTTTCCAAAGGGTAATGGACACAGTGTTGGCAGGCCTCAAGTGGCAAACCTGTCTCGTCTATCTAGACGACGTTGTAGTCTTCGCAGCGAGCTTCGAGGAACACCTCCGGAGTCTGAAGGCAGTACTCGACGCAATCAAGTTATCCGGACTTACCCTGAAGCCTCAAAAGTGCCGGTTTGCCTACCACGAACTATTGTTTCTCGGCCACATCATCAGCAAGGACGGCGTGCGCCCCGACCCGCAGAAGACAGCCGCCATTGCCAATTTCCCGCAGCCTCATGACAAGAAGGCGGTCCGCAGATTTCTGGGATTGTGTGCTTATTACAGACGCTTTGTGAGGAATTTTTTCGCGCGTCGTGGAACCTCTGACCAAGCTCTCCAAGGCAGACGTACCATTCACATGGAATTCGGCACAAGCGGAAGCCTTCAACGAACTTCAACGTCTCCTGCAGTCTCTACCGGTGCTAGGGCACTTTGACGAAAACGCCGAGACAGAAATCCATACCGACGCAAGCAGCTTTGGTCTAGGCGCCGTGCTCGTCCAGAAAAACGAAGGAGTCGAAAAAGTAATAGCATATGCAAGTCGTTCATTGTCGAAAGCAGATGCGAACTATTCGACCACTGAAAAGGAGTGCCTTGCGATCGTCTGGGCTACATCGAAGTTCCGTCCCTACTTGTATGGACGCCCGTTCAAGGTTGTGAGCGACCACCATGCATTGTGCTGGCTGGCTAACTTGAAGTACCCCTCTGGCCGTCTCGCTCGATGGAGCTTGCGCCTCCAAGAATTCGACGTCATGGTGGTCTACAAGTCTGGGCGAAAGCACTCCGACGCTGACTGCCTGTCACGAGCCCCTGTCGACACGCCGCCAAAAGACGATGACGACGACGCTTTCCTTGGACTGCT
The DNA here is from genome assembly GCA_030143305.2 of Amblyomma americanum. Taxonomy (NCBI): domain Eukaryota; kingdom Metazoa; phylum Arthropoda; class Arachnida; order Ixodida; family Ixodidae; genus Amblyomma; species Amblyomma americanum. The sequence goes on from JARKHS020032207.1 coordinate 28,572, forward strand.
AAGTTCCAGCGACTTCGCACGACAGCAGCAATCTGATCCTGACCTACAGCGCCTGCACGAGTATCTTGAGGGGAAGTCTCCTTCACCTCCTGCCCTCTTCAGGCGTGGACTATCGTCCTACTCTCTGCAACAGGAAATCGTCGTGAAGAAGAATTTCTCACCGAACAAGGCCGCCTACCTTCTCGTCGTCCCGAAGAGCCTTCGGGAGGAAATTCTGCAGGCTTCGCATGACGAACCAATGGCTGGCCACCTCGGGTTTACTCGCACCCTCCGCCGAATCCAAGAGAGATATTACTGGCCTCGTCTATCCTCCGACGTTGCGCACTACGTTAAGAGTTGTCGTGAATGCCAACGCCGGAAAACGCCACCGAAAAGACCAGCAGGGTTCCTGCAGCCGATTCGACCGCCATCAAGACCTTTACACGAGGTCGGTATGGACCTACTTGGCCCCTTCCAAACATCAACGACGGGCAACAAGTGGATTATTGTGGCGACCGATTATCTCACCAGGTACGCCGAAGCAAAGGCCCTACCGAAAGGCACAGCAGCAGAAGTCGCCAAATTCTTCGTCGAATCCATTTTTTTACGACACGGCGCCCCCGAAATACTGATAACAGACAGGGGGACAGCGTTCACGGCGGATCTAACCCAGGCCATTCTGCAGCGCAGCCATACAAGTTACCGGAGAACAACTGCGTACCATCCACAGACAAGCGGGCTTACAGAACGCCTCAACAAGACCATCGCCGATATGCTTTCTATGTACGTAGACGCAGAACACAAGACATGGGACGTCATTCTTCCCTATGTGGTGTTCGCCTACAACACCGCTGTGCAAGAGACCACCCAAATGACACCATTTAGTCTCGTCCACGGGAGGGAGGCCACGACCACACTCGACGCCATGCTGCCCGACGTTACCGACGAAAGTAACCTCGACGTCGCCGCCTACCTGCAGCGCGCAGAACAAGTTCTCGACTTGCCCGTGAGAGAATACAAGACCAGCAGCGCACCGACGCCCGACGCTACAATCTTCGAAGACGCGCAGTGCAATACAAGCCAGGCGATAGAGTTTGGGTTTGGACGCCGATTCGCCGCCGCGGACTGAGTGAAAAACTTCTGCGCCGCTATTTCGGCCCGTACAGGATTCTTCGCAGACTGGGTAATCTGGACTATGAAGTCGTCCCTGACGGAGTTACAGCATCCCAGAGACGCCGCACACGCTCAGAAGTTGTCCACGTCGCCCGTCTGAAGCCTTACTATTCGCGCTAATGACTCTTTGTGTTTACATTATGAGTATTTATTTTGTATGCTCTGTATCTTTATGTCCGTTATCCCTGTTTTTAAGCATCGGGTCGATGCTTCTTTAAGGGGGGAGTAATGCCGCGAAGCTTGCTTTTTGTCTGATCTTCTTATCGCGGCAGGCACGCCGCATTACCAATTTTCTGGGACGCGAGATGCGACCAGAGTTATCTCGATTTTTCCTAGCCTCGCGCAAGTGTGCCTACTATGTTCTGGAACTTTCCTTGCCGCCTTTAAAATCGAGCACGGCTAAGAGCGGCGGGCATTCTGTTAGTCGACGACCGCCGAGCACGTTCGCTACTATCGCCGCCGCTGAGTTTTCAGAGCTGTTCTTAGTGGGCGTAAGCCAGCCTATTAAAGTATTTTCTTACGAGCTGCTCTGTGCCTTCCTCAAGACCGGACCCCAGTCGGTGCTACGTGATCCCGGCGGAGATCCCGTCACCACCTCGTGACAATATGTATGAAGAATTGTTTACCTTGCTTCACGCTAGTTACCTCTAATGATAAGTGAGGCAGTTGTAATCCTAACAAGCTCACAGGAGACTTCTAACGACGTTGTACTCGCTGTGCCGCGAGAGAGCAACCAAATTATCCTCCTCTGCTGCGGTCTGCTCTCCACAGAAACTAGCAATTTGTGTCTTCGAAGTTGACATTAACGCTTCGCCTCTCACACGCAGCCCTGTAATCAGGCGCTGTCAAATGCCGCGCCAGAATGGTACGTAATGCAGCAAACTACTGGAAGTGGATAGTCGTTGAAAAAGCATGTCAACTGATCCGTTATGCTAGAGAAACACCGTTAATTTCATGTACTACTAGTGTCGTCCCGTTCGTGACTCGTCTAAGGGAAATCGCCGAAAGATTAACGGCTCGCGCTGATGCACCGCAGCAATTAAGGCATATTATTTTCCTTGTCAGTAACTGTCACTATGCCCAGGCTGCATGACCAGACTATGATTTAAGGATGAACGACACATGCCTTAGGCGCTTGCTTGCATCCATTTAAGGACGCTGCAGTGCCTGAATACCATGCTGATGATTTCGTGCCGCACCACCCAGGCCTTTTTGCATTGTTTAACTTCGAAAAACTTGCAGTGTATTCTCTGCAACTCGAATGTTACTTTCCGGTTCTATTCTTAAACCTATCATTGTTTTTAAACGAGCGCGTTAGTGTAGTAGCTAAGGCGATCCTTTGAAGAGTGTGCAATGCTTCACAATTTTCCATGTTATACTTAAGCAGGGCGCATGGTATCATTCTCTGCATGGTTGCTTACTAAGCATATATATATATATATATATATATATATATATATATATATATATATATATATATATATCGGAACCGTGGGTTCGGATCCCAACGGTGGCATGGTTGTTTTTTCTGCTGCTTTATAAGTAATTTTCTTTAAGCGATTTATTAATCTAAGTACTATAATATCCCTCTGATAAGCACAACACATAAAAAAGAAAAACATTCCCCTATGCACCTTGGTGTCGGTGACTGTCGGCTTCCTTCATAAATTTGTCAAACGGGCCCCTCATTTCCTTTAACTTATCTGCTAATAGCTTAACGAGGGTCTCGGTCATGGCAGTCTTGATGCCATAGGTAGCTTAAGAGGGCTCTCGCACAGTTTCCGCTTTCGCCGTTAGATGACGTTCCACGTCACGCTCGCGGTATTACAGGACGTGCTACGTCCGCCGCTATGGTCGAGGGTGGCGCTGGTGAACACTCTCAAGGCTCGCTTACACCCAGTAAACATAAATACCCACGAGAGCAGCAGATTGGACAGCCGTCGCCGTAGCTCAGTTGGTAAGAGCACCGGACGCGATATTCGGAGGTCGTGGGTTCGGATCCCACCGGCGGCATGGTTGTTTTTCTGCTGCTTTATAAGTAATTTTCTTTAAGCGATTTATTAATCTAAGTATTATTATTCCACTGATAAGCATAACACATAAAAAAATTAACCTTCCCCTATGCACCTTAGTTTCGGTGACTGTTGGCTCCCTTCATAAATTTATTAAACGGGCCCCTCATTTTCTTTAACTTGTCTGCTATATATATATATATATATATATATATATATATATATATATATATATATATATATATATATATATAATTTTATATATATATATATATATATATATATATATATATATATATATATATATATATATATATATATGTGCAAGTTTATTACTTCACCAGATGCATCTTGTTTAAGGCATTCTGACACTGAATGTGAGGTCGGAAGACCAAATCCAGGCAGCAAGGGCCACATTTCTCTGCAGGAGCAGTGCAGAATTACGCCCGTGTAGTCTGTGATGTCAGGTACCGTTATAGAATTTTAGGTGGTCGAAATTAATCTGTGGCACCACTGGACTTGTCTCAAGGTACATATTTATCTTCGAGGCCTTAAACCACACACACTTTCCCTTTCCATCTTTTTAATTCAATCCGCAGGCGAAAATGATAGCGGTATACTGTTGGCGATAGCGTCATGAGAACACGAGCATGATTCGTCATCGGCAATAGAGTACTTCACAGCATATGAGCTTAGATAGAGCGAAGAAGAAAACAACCAGGATAAATTGCGGCGGCCTTAATCAACGAATCCTAATGTTTGAGCCACCACGGGGAATCAGTGGTTATAACGCTCGGCTACTGTCCCGAAAGATGCGGGTTCGATCACCGGCCGTGGCAGTCCAATTTCGATGGAGTCGAAATTCTAGATGCCCGTCTACTGTGCAATGTCAGTGCACCTTAAAGAACGACAGGTATTCGAAATTTCTGGAGCCCTTCACTACGGCGTCCCTCATAAACTGGGTCGCTTTGGAACGTTAAACCCCCATAAACCAAGCCGAATCCTAATATTTGCATCATTTTGCTTGACTCTTATTGAAGTTGAAGAGCAGAGCATGTTGAAAAGCGTAAACTGAATATTGCTATCCGCATGCTGCGTGACACCGGAGTCGCAGTACCGTGCAAACAAAGTGCTTAATTTAATAAGCCTTCTATTGTGATTCACCGCGGCCTTCTCACTGTGCAATTCATTTTTCTCAGCATCTCATTCTACCCCATTTGCTTTTCTTCAAACGAATTGTTCAAATCTTCAGAAATGAAGCCCTTCATTTATTCGTGCAATTCTTAGTTTATGGTTTTCCTTACCTTTGCCCTCAATAGTAGCAGAGAGTGGTATAGAGAGAAGGGGCTGAGTAACGGGTGATAAAAACAGCACAAATAAAAAAACAAGCCAAGCATAAAAAATGTCTGCAAGAAATGAAGACATAGTTATCAAAAGAGAACAAAGCAAGGAAACGCCTTCACGGTAGAAGCACAGTTGGCGAGATTTATGTTACATTAGTGAATTCCTTTTTTCTACTAGTGAACCAGTTTTTAAGCGGTAGCTGTGTAAGCGACATTCTTGGATGTTTTCCTATCCTCGTCATTACAGTGCATGGAAGAAGACGAAACTACAGACGTGCGTGCCCTACGTTTTAAAGAATGATGAAAAGAAACTCAGGATATCATTCGCCAAACAGAATACTCTTGATGTGTTGGCAGGCTTTAAAACATTACTTGAAGCAACAAGGCTTCAATGAAAGGCGAAAGAGGTGCGCATAAGAAACCTGCTTGCATTTTGTTTTTCCGGGCGTCACTCAAGGATCGAGCTTCGGCCGCCCATCACCTTGATAGTGGCCATCGCTTGCATAGTGACTTTTCGTCCGTGGGCCATCATTTTATGGTCCGACTTATAAGGCCCGATGTGACACTGCCGTTTATTGATCTCTTGGCGGTCTATCGCCGCTGTATAAAGATTTTGGTCCTCTGCTTCGCCAGTCGTCATGAGGGTTCGCATACGCTGCCCACCTTGTTGGCGGCTGGTGGTCTCGTTGGAGTTTTGTGGCCTCTTGAACGGTATCTCGTCCTCAACCCGCTTAAGGAGCTTTTTGCGTAAACTGGCCCGGAGTCTTTAACTAGAGCTGCTCGCATTTCAACGGCTGCTTCGAATCTCTGGTTGCTCGTTTTACGCGGCAGCTTAGAAGCTCCACGAGGCCAAAATGCTTGTTCAGTCATAAACCTCTGCGCATTCACAGCAGCGAAGTGACGTCACCAGACTACATTCCTCCCACTGATGGGGTGAAGTGAGGTTACAAGACTAGAAGTGACGCTAGTTCCGGTGAAGGCATCAACACCTCTAATGCTATCGCATGGCAAAGCCATCGTGAAATTAGGTGTCCCTGTGTATTTTTAAAGACATCGGTTCGCGGGTCAGCTCTCTACCCTCCTCCTCTCGAGTCTCAGCGGCACCCGCTGTCGCTGCGCCCTGTCTCCATTTCTCGCTGGCGCGGCGAGAAAATGTATGGCGGCCCTCACTGACCGCTGCTAGATAACGTGACGGATCATCGGATTGTCTTCCACGCTTCCTCACCAGTGGCATGACTGGCCACCGCGACGACCAGGAGTTACTGTACCCAACACGCAATCGCGTTACTCTGAAGCGGTGAAGACTCCGCGCAGGCTTGCGCCTGCCGAATGAACATAGGTGCCATGGAGGCGCAGCTGACACGTGCATTATTATGTCTGGCACATGTTCAACATTCGTGGACATGAACTTTGAAAATTGAAAAACTGGAACGTACAAGCACAGACATATTGATGGTAATGGTTCATTCTTACGATATGCCACAAAATAATTCTTTTAGAGCGTTTCAATAGCTCGCGTCGAGCAGTTAAGACTTCCATAAAAACCCTAGGGGAACGCTTTTGACGACAGCAAAAACGTTAATAGCAACAAAATTGAAGCCTGCTGGCGGGAGATCTGCGGATATATTGATTTTTAAAGTGAAAGTTATGATATAGAAAAAAATTGCGCTCAAACTTTCTCTCGTTGAAAAATGCCTTTGACCACAATTGTCGGGTATGTTTGTGCTGAATCAGCTGTGACGATTGATAAAGTGCTGCCTTGCAAAGATGTCCGTTATCTGGAAGCCTGTGATTTTGTCCATACAGGCGGTATATGATGTGTGCAGGAGGAGGTTTTTCCCCGCTTTTGTGCTGCTAGTGTCAGTGTGACCTTAAGTTGCAGAATAATTACAAGCTTCCGATCTTTCTACGCGGACGTGCCTCACCGTGGTGGTTGTCTCCGATCGCACGAACATAAAAACATCATCAGTTCTGACAGCGTGTCTCGCCCACGCGGCGCATTCATCCTAAATAGCATCCCACCCAGTTCCATACCTGTCAGTCGTTAACTGGCCATGTATGTAATTATCACCTGTGGAATTCAACGTTCTGCATTGTCACTGCAAAAGGTGCCCCCCAGCCAGCGGCACACAGCAGTTCGCCATGTAGGAGGCGCTGCCACTAAACTTATGCTAACTACGTCTGGGAATTTAGTGCGTATACTGTTAGTCTGGCATAAAGAAAACCATTGGCTCATTGCCCAGGATCTTGCCAGGCTGCACAGCAGTGCCTCTGGCAGCAGTGCCAGCGGTTCGACTAGACGAAAGTGCGATTATTTTTCTCAATTTTTACTTTCACTTCGATGCTCGCAAGCGTCTCTTCGAACTAGCCTGCGAGCACAGCATGGGGTTGAAGGCGATTATGCATGCTGCATGAGAGAAAATGGCGCAGCCATCTGCTGCCAGTGCGTCGCCTTGATTACAGCGATTAGCGAAGCGGAACCTCGACGTTGGGAATGTAAATTATCGGTAAGCGTTTTCTTGACCAAAGCACCGTTTCTGATGTGACCTGATGCCGCTGAATAGCAGCCGTCGTTCCTGCGTATCGCCAGGTTCCCTTTTCCGCTCTGTTCCTAGAAAACCATAACCTTCGACACAGGAAAGAAACGTCCGTTTATGTATGCTCGATGATAATATTTATAAGAGAAATGTGAAATCCGCTAGAATTTCATAGAATAATATTCATCGATGGTATGGCTAATGCGGTTTAATTGCAGCTGGTATACATCCTTTCGGCGTGAGCATCTATTGGTCGTTCATTCATTTTTATTAGGTCTATAAGGATTCAATAGAAACCCAAGTACTCGTCTTGTTAAGCTATTTCACTAAGACGTCAAAAAGTTCTCTACTTATGCGAGTGAGACGGAAGCCAATTGCCTGCAATCAATTATGTTTTATTATAATTTCAGTGAACTTGTAGCCAAGTGCTTACAAGTCGACTCATTCCCAGTTTACTTCACTTGGAAGCAAATTTCCTATGACCTAATTCTCACGGACCGCTCAATAAAACTAAAATCCTCTCGTTGAGAGGGAGACTGATGCAACGGTGTTTATAAAAACATCGATTAGGAGAAATAAGATATTAATCCTGCGGAAAAAAACACATTGCAGTGAAAGATAGCACTACAGCAAACATCAATTTCATGAACTGTATTATGCCCGTATTTTCACAGCACTTGGCTTTGTAAGGACTAACTTCAAAGAAAAGAACTGTCGAGTTTTAACTTTTTATGTCTGCCGTCCACAGATTGCGTCCCTAGACTGATAATTCTTTATAATTTTTGTCTGTTAAAAATTCGCCACTAGCACAAGGTGGTATGCCCTTCACAGCCACTAAGAAAGCTTAAAAACAAAGGTATGCGGCAGGGTAAATACTTAGTTGCCACATTTTTATGCTTTCATAAAATGTCGCTTTCACGACCTTGTCTTGAAAAATTTCAGGAGTGGTCGCAGAATGTGTAAAAGCATATTTTTTCTGTATCGTTGGTGTCAGAGAGCTTAAAATATTTACTCAAAGAATTTAATATTGTTTTAGTGCGAAAGCGCTATTCTGATGGAAAAACGCCGGACAAGAACTTGCAATGTTTTTGACTTTTTGCCGAGTGAAATAAACAATTAAAAATAATTGCCGAGTGAAATATAAAAATAAAAGCATCCGCCTGGAGATTCGAGCCCGCGGCGGCGCGAACATATCTGCTTTGTTGGCCACTGCACGGGAGCGTTTAAGGAAAAGAAACCCCAAAATGCTCTACAGCCCAACCTGCTTCGTGGCAAAATGTAACACATTTTCGCGCTGTGCACTGCAGATTGTCTTCTCTATCAGCTAATGCTACTTTCAAACATATAGTTGCACTTTGAGATATGTAGTGGTAGTGACGGAGAGATGGGCTCTGCATGTGCCGACCTGGACAACGTTGTGGAAGAAGCACGCCACTAGAGCAATACTCGTTGGCGTTGACAACAATGCTGAAGTTCGGCACTGAAGCATTGGCGGCCGCGTGCGTTGGGTTAAATGGTGTTGATGTTAAAATATTCAAGACGCGCATAACTGGCTCCCTGGGCCAGTGGACACCTCACTCGCGCTTTCAGGTATGTGGCGGTGGTGCCCACCTGCAAAAAACTGTGCTTTCACGCACCATTTCGTCCTTTGCAATGCTAGGCTGGCCAAGTTTTGTATTCAAGTCTTTTGTACCAGAATATATTAGCTTGGGTCAGATAAAATTCATTTGAAACGCGGTGGCCAATTTGTTTTGTAAACTGAATACAAAGAGTAATTTAGGAATCAACTTCCTGTCTTAAGGCTCTATTGTGCAAAGTTAAGGGCCTCCTAATTAAAAAACAACATCTATTGTTGTAAGGATTGCATAAAAGCGATAATAGCTGAAGCAGAAATAAGACAGACGAACTTCACAGATACGGAAGGACGCTGAATGCCGAAGTTCCAAAAGCTGGACGCGTTGGAAGAATTCAAATGGACGAATATTTTCTTGCAAAGACCCTCGCTAGACACGAAAGGTTTTTGATGCACAGGCTGAAGCTGAAAAAAAATTAAAATCTGTTAGACTTGGAGCTCTTTTTGCGCCTTGATGTGAAGAAGTATGTAGTGTCGCCACCGAAAGAAACGCGAACAACGCGACGCCTATACGCTGCGCTGTTCCAATTTGTTTTCGTCGCGCTTTTACCTGGGTGGTACAAAAAAGACGTTAGTGTCGTACTGGAATATACCACGGAAGGCTCTAGCGTCTTTCTGGAATCAGCGAAGTAAAAGCGCGATGAAAAGAAATTCGAACAGCGCAGCGTATAGGCGTCCGCTTTTTTCGCGTTTGTTTCGATCGCGATAGCACAAGTCCCTGTTATGCGCAAACATTGCAGCAACTGTTGCTTACCGCGCGGCCACCAGTTACCGATCCGCTGCCTTGCCCCAATTAAGTTGTAGGCGCTGCATTCTATTAGACTTCCGTAATCTAAATGACATTTCCTTGGGAGTAGATTGCGCGCCCATCTTATATAAACAGCGGTCGCGCAGAGATAGAAGACGCACTAACATCGGTCTTGGGCAGGGGAGCCTTTTCGGACGACCGTCCCTCCTTTTCCTTAGTGTGTGGGATAATCTAAACACGGATTACACTCGGATTGTTTCTCGCCTTTTTCATGATCATGTTTTTATGCATGAAGAAAACTACAACACGAAGTAAATTCTCCACAGAGGCTTGCCAACAGGAACTCTATAAACGGAGAGAGAAGGCACAGTTTTTGTTGATCATAGCTCGTCAGGTTGCGGCTGGGAGACGCGTTCAGGGTGCTTAACCGGCAGTACTCCCGCTTTGCTTGTTTCTTTTTTTTCTCTTTTATAGCTGATTTCTTTTTCCTAGCGCCCACATCATCATCAACTGGTGTATCGCCCCTGTACTCCATGAGTCCCTAACTCGCTCCTAACGCGCAATCTGATCAATGCGCGCCCCGCATAATTTGTTCATTTCTTCATGCCTCTATTCGCAGCATGAGAGAAGAAAGCGCAGAGCTTGCCACCGTCAACTTTACAAGCGTCACATATTTATAGCGCGGTGATGTCGGGACATTTCGAGTTTGTGTCTAGGAATTCATTTTATCTCCCTGGAGTTGTTTCTTTCAAGAAGACATTCATGGTGGACCTACGGGCTGCATCTACACAGAAAACTTAAATTTCAGGTATTCATAACGCTACGCTCTGACATTTATACAGACATGTAAATGTTATTTTGAACTTTTTGGATGTTTAGATATTATGCGGAGCAGATGTAAGGGAGGAATGCGAGCGTGTGCCGAGGTGCACCGCAATCCCGCATGAACAGGCCGAGTGTCTAGACTGGCCGAGCGCTTGTGTTCACCTTGTACTGCGCGCCCTGTTTACACGAATTCATTCAGTGTGTCAAGCAGCTGGTCACCTTTATATGCGCAAGCCGCTGCATGCAGTGCTGATAGATGTGCCATATATAGCGAGCGCGGCCAAGTGGTGGTCTGTGAAACCTTTCAATTTGCACAGAGCTGCGTGAAAATAACGGCGGGCTGCAATTCACGCAAGCAGGTCTACCGCGTGCAACGTAGTAATTTCTTTAACAGCCGACCTTAGTGTTTGCTGTTTTGCTGGCCTACTGCTCGTGGACGTCGCATGTCAATAGGATCAGAATACTGCGTCACCCTGCTACTGTGCTGATTACCTGAGATTCCCCTCGCGAGATCAGTACATTTACGTCTTATCTTTTTATTCCTGCCGTGCGGAAGAAAAGTTTTTTTTCATTACCAGAAGCAGCAGTGCTAAGAGCGTGATTTTTCCAGCAACAAGTCAAGTGCACTCCGTATAAGCTGTGCGTTTTTTTTATGCGTCCGATCTCTTCTCGTATAAGAATAAAGCTTGTCAAAGCACAGCGAAGAGACGATGGCTGCCAATTAGAGACGAATGAATAAAAATGTAGGGGAGGGAAGAATCCATGGAAGAATGATGTTGGGTTTCGCCCAAGAAGGAAACGATATTTCGGCCACATGGTTAGTAACAAGAATAGGCTGGCGATTCATCGCGTCCGACGGAAAGCTCGAAACTCTGCCCTGCAGCATTGGGCGATGTGAGAACACGCAGGTCCCATCGCTGCTTCTCACCTCTGCTCATGTTTCTGCGCGTAAACTAGTTCGGATTCAGCAAAGAACTGGTCTAGAATTTTGAAGGCAGCCAGCTCGAACAAAGTGGACAATTTGGCGGTGACGTTTATGAAGAAATTGTCTCTAGTTTGAATGTAATGTTTTCATTTAGATATTCTGTTTAAGTTTAAGTTGGCATATATAGATGTCAGCGCGCATCGTACATGGTTGAAATCTCTGCGCATAACAACCTTTCTAACGTGCTTATGGATGCGCGAATAGCACTTTTTCGAAGCTTAATCGAATACGAATAGGCTGCCTTTGCTACCGAATCGAATACAAACAGTGCAGTTCAAAACCGAATAGGATACATATCATGTAATGAATGAAAAGAATCGAATTCTATTCGGATATATGTCTGATTATTTGCCCCTGTGCGAATATTTCCTCGAATAATAGTGCGTGAAACAACAGAAGAAGCCAGGACTTCTAAATATGCCACATAAAATAGTCATGCAGAAAAGTCCTGCCCGCGCTCCTTGCTTCATTGCAGCAAACATCTGCTTTTACCGGACAAGTCTCCAATGAATGGTTGCTGCAAGGTAAAAAAAAACGAATTCCGAAGACAGCTCCCGGTCCGGACTCCATTCCGCAGGAGGTTAACTAAAACCTGAAAACCTGAGTTCCGCCGTGCTCCCTCAATTCCTCGACATCATCAGCAAACTACGGTTAGACTGCGTCGTACCAGAGAGCGGGAAATCGGTTAATGTGACCCTCACTCAAAAACCAGGGCAGCCGCCTACGGACCCTAGCAACCTCGGACATATACCCTTTAGGCCAGCGATGTACAAGGTAGCAGAGGAAATGTGAGCCGCAATACTGTCATGGTGGCTTCAGCATCCTGAATTTTAGCATGCCCGAAAAATTGAGAATTCCTTTCGGAGAAATTAAAGGGCGCTTTATCTGTCTCACATCTCGGCGGACGTACACCTGAACCACACCGTAAGGGAACGAATAAAGGAGGGACTGAGAGAAAAAAGGAAGTAAGCGGTGCCGTTTTGGAGGGCTCCAGAATAATTTCGACCATCTAGGAATCTTTAACATGCACTGACATCGCACAGCACAAGGGCGCCTTTGCGTTTCGCCACCATCGAAACGCGGCCGCCACGGTCGGGTTAGAACCCCGGTACTCCGGATCAGTAGCCGAGCACTCTAACCACTGAGCTACCGCGGCGGGGTTACCAGCCTGCCCAAATTGTTTTTCATCTGCCTATAGATAATGGAGATAGGTCGGCTCTCTTAGCGTCATCAGTTTTATCAGCAACATGCAACTACAATGTACGTATCATCCTCGCCGTGAACGCCGAAAGCATACGATAATATTTCCTCTTTAAAGTACGCAATTCTTCTAAAATGCTTACTTGAGGGCAGACAATTTGAAAACACCTCAATGATGTATCCACCAGATAATTTGTCTATCTTCTCGGTTTTCCTGAGGGATTGGCATTGTCACCAACCTTACTTAATGCTGCCTTCATATTCTTTGCATGGTACATGCATGCTGTCCCTGACGTTAAGTATTTACTGTACGTTGATGGCATCGTGGTGTGGAGCACTCACCGTGACCAGCTGTCTCAAGCCGCGGCTCTACAATCAACCTTGGATATTACGTCGGCTTATATGCTTCTTCAGTCGGACTTCAGCTTTCCGTAGCAAAAGCGCGTATATATCAGTCGCCAACCACGGGGGGCGCCTTAAAATCGCTGCACCACCAGTACGTCGCCATCTAACCGGGACCACAATTCACGAAGTTTCGACAGTAAGTATTGTGGATTTGATGGTACACGAGTAGGGAAGAGGAACTAGTTTGCTTTATTCGGCTTAAATGCAGATTCAGACCTTGGCTCTATTTCAACGCATTGCTCCTAATATGGGTAGTGCCCGCTCATACGTTGCACGGCAGTCGGTGAGGGCGATATGCAACGGCGCCTTGTTTACCAAGCAGAATTCCACGATTTGACAAGCCCTCAATCGGATCGCCTTGAAGCTGCAAATCGAGAGGCAATGAGGGTCATCACTCGCCTTCCACGCATCATCACGATGATGTAGCTCCAAGAGAATGCAAAGCTTAACACATTAGCTGGGCTGGTGCAGCAGGAACACGATTCTTGTAGGCTTAACGTGCGCTCTCAACACTTATGCGTCGACGCACTACAATTTACAGCCGCCACGTCCAGTTCTTCCTCCCTGGCATTTTCTGCTGCTGAGACACAACAAACCAACGGATATACGTCAACCAACATCAACTCATCCGGCGTCGTACTTTCTAGACCTAATAACAGGACAAGTTACTCACCTGCCGAATGGCGCCATCATGATTTACTTACATGCAAGCATTCAGCACTGCAAACGACAGCTGTAGTTTACTGTCCTTGAAAGACTACCCTGAATAAGACGTTCCGACTCCAGAAACCTTCTTCCGCCTTCTGTGCTAAGTTGATTTCTATTCAATAGGCGGGTTGCTCTCTGGCCTCCATTTTCATGCTTCCTGCGGCCTGCATTGGTATTCACACCGACGCCCTTCAAGCGACACGCCTACTCTTATGCGTCAATAGCAGCCCATAAATTTGCGAAAACATCTATCTTCTGGAAGCACGCCTCCCGCAGCCAATTCGTATCAAGTGGATTCCAGGACACCTCCTGAGCTCCAAGACACCGTCCAGACTCTGCGACATGGCAAGCCACACCAACCACGTCATTTCGTCGGCTCCTCAATCTGGTTGATGTCACCCTCCTTCGAACGAGAAAGAAGCACCACCGGAGACGCACATATGCTCTCATCTCCGTGTGCGTTAACCCTCCCCTACGGTGTTACCCGTGCAGAGAAGGTTGTGCTTCGGAGGATCCGGGTCGGGTTGCCTTCCCTCCGGCTGTAACATGAAAAAGCCGGAATTTCGAGACATATTCCTGCTCCGGCGGTCCAATCTACAAATCCCGGAATCCTGAGGCCCACATCCACGACCTGCTGTTTGCTTGCCCGACTCTAAAGCCGACGGGAATCCGGCACCTGGTGGCAGCAGGACTCTCGGCGATCTATCCTTCGTGATATATCGCTCGGACGCCGGGACCACATCGTCGCTCACTTCTCGACTTGATTACGTGTCTTCTTTCTCGTCTTCTGAAGTTCCCACCTTTCCTCACTTTATCCGTTTTTTTATCTTTTGTTCACACTTGCAAGCCGCGCAATATGTAATTTTTAATATTCCATAACATGTTTTCTTATTACTTTCTCAACTGATTTGCCCAGTCAGAGTTCCATTTATTCTATTATTTTTACAATTCTGCGTGCCTGCGAATAGCAACAGCTTCCATGCCTCGAAATTTTTCTTTACTTCACTATGCCGTGATCCCGAATCGCACTGACTTTGATTTGATTTTACCTAAACATAAACGCATACTCGATTTTAGAATCTATGTGCAGTGACTTTTAGAAATGAAGGCCACCACACACAGGTAGGTGTGATGAAAATGGACTGACAATGGCTCCTGACGCCGCACTGTTCATTGTCATAGCAGCAGCAAAGGAAAAAAATTGAAGTATAACAGCGAAAAAAGTAAAAATTTTAAATATTGCTTACTCCAAAGATTCGGGCAAGCAACGCATAGGCCGCGAAAGAACTACAAGTGATTAGTCCCATTTGTTCTTGAATAAGGAGTGCGCTGTGGCTCTCTGCAAAAAATATTGATTTTCACGTCTCTCTGAAACTTATTCGTAAGGCTGTCACTAAGAACTTGAATGGATCATCTTGGTTCTACTGAAATTTGCAGTTATGAGACGCTGTCATTGGTTAGCAGCGCCTAAGGTGAACTGCTAAAAAAAGAAATTGATTGGAGGAAAAAAAAATCACAACTAAAACTGTTATGAGGATTCCTTTACTGTTTGGAAAAGAATTAACTTCCTCAAATATTCAGTGCTCTGCTGCCAGAATTAATGCCGGCGGTGAAGCATATGTACTCTACAAAAATCATGATATTTTCAGTTCTTTTGAACAAGTAGCACTTGTTTTGTTTCGTGATCTTGAAAACTTCTTTTATCCAAAGAAGGAGCGGAGCACACTGAAACCCGAAGGAAAAGTTTTTTTTTTTCATTTTGCTTCTTCAACAACCGCAACACATAAGGGTGGCAAGAACTGCCTCCGATAAACCCGCTCACGTGTGAAGCGGTAGTACTGCACAAAATTAAAAGACTGACACAGTGAAAGAAAGAACAGACAAAGACGTAAACATGCACGGCACAGAATTGGCTCGGCTGGAACAAAGTTAACTGAGAGAGGGTGAAAAAAACTCTATGTTCGAGTGTCCTTCGGAAACGCGAGGAAATAAACTATCGCGGGACGGCAGCAACTAAATCTTTGCTGTCGATGCGGGAACCACAAATCATGCCGAGCTTTTGTTTCCGTGCTGCCGATCATCTCTCGAGACTTCGGAATCGTGTGAACGCGCCCCGGTGTTCGAGCTCTGCCCGGAACACTCCGGAAAGCTTGATTACGGTGTTGTACCGCAGTTTTGATCGCATGCAAGCAAAACATGCTTTAAACAATAGAAAAGAAAAATTAAGGATGCCGCCTTCGAGTGCAGAAAAAGGATTCAAATTTTGGTCCTTCATTGTGGTTGCTCAAATAGCGCTGCGATAATGGGTTCCGGTACTTGAAAATCCACGTCTTACTAGGCTGCTTCTGCCTGTATGAAGGGAGTACAGATAAACTTTCCAAAAAGTTAAAATGGACCCAAGGCTGGGTAAATATTTTTCCACGCTGAGGCGCTTATCATATGTAAATTATTCGAAGCATCATATCAATGCCGTTTTATGGCTATTGCGGCTGATGAGATCGGTATGAGAGAAAATTGCCTAACTTGCCTTTTCGATTGCGAAACAAGGAAATGGGCCATGTACTTTGAACATTGAAGGAGAAATTATCGGTACAAAATGTCTTTTTAATGGACAAATCCTGAAGCGAAGAAACGAACTAAAACGAAGATTCTCGTTACGCTGATAAAGTTTAAGAATTTTGGTAAGTTGCCAGGCTAACACTAAGACGCGAGATCCGTTACAGCTTGAAACTTCGAGCTGCATTTTTGTCGTGATATATATATATATATATATATATATATATATATATATATATATATATATATATATATATATATATATATATATATATATATATATATATATATATATATATATATATATATATATATATATAACATTTTCTCTCGTTATACGTTGGCGCCTTCCGGAACACAACAGGGAAAAATTTGAGTTAGACCCAAAATATTCAAAAGCGTCGAACGCAGAATATCATAGATGTCTTCATATGTGTTCGCCTCATGCATATTCATTATCGAGGCAACAAGGTTAGCGCGAGAGGTGGTGTGCAAACCTAGAGCACATTGACAGGACGAAAATTTGTGAACAAGAATGCGCCTGAGTTTTCAAGTTCCGCCCGTCAATGCAATATCTTATGTACATCTTACAACAAAAGTGCGAGGTAACAGTCAGTGAGGTGGGCAGTTCGTTCGCAGTGTAAGGACATTCATCAGATATCATGCTCGGTCCATCATTCATATTCATGCTTTTCCTCAATGTTAACACAACCAAGAAATTAGATGTTTACAAATGCATCTACTCTTTCAACTTTACATAGATCTGTGAGAAACAACAGCGCCATTTACCAGAAAATGTAAGCATAGCGACCGCAAATCTAAGCAGTCTTTTGGCACCACATCACTAAGGATGGCATCATAAGGATGGCCTCCGCACTATCTTCAAGCACTGAGTGGACGGGTTTTTCGGTGAGCCACTAATGATGTATACTAGGGTGCGCGAAGAGAGAAAGACGCCGAAGAGATGTATTTCCCGTGGGCCTTGCGTCCTCTTTCATCCCCACCTGCTCTTTCCATATCTCCCAGCTCCCTTCTGCAGTGTGGTTAAACGTGCACTTTGCCAGCCCAAGATCGCGGATATTGGTACCGAGCGGTGGCAACCCAGCCAACGGATAGACGCTGTCGGGGGCCGCGTGAACCGATGCCATTACTCGAACTTAGCGACATTCGTTACTGCTGGCACCAGAGACTCATCGTGCCCAGCCTGTCGCCATTGTGCACATTTATACAAGAGGGCAAAGCAGTGCCACTGGCGAAAGATCAGTGCAACCAATGATACCTAAAGCAAGTTTCCGGCTGTGATATATTTTAGGAAGCTGGATAGCACGGCTTATACGGAACGATAAACAGGCACATGACCGCGCATATACATATAAATTTAAATTATTTGTGCGCATTTGGATGCCAAACATGAATCATGCGCTGATAAAGGAGTGGTAGAAATACGGGTATCGTGAGATAAAAAATAAGGTGCCTTGAGAGGTCGGCATAAGAAGATACTATTGCAAGAAAGGAGTAACGGCAACGTTTTGCGGAAACGAAAGGTACCCGACTGTGAATGGTGTGTTGTTTTGGCGCCTAACATCCTGATTCGACACCACACTGGCTGGGGGGGGGGGGGGGTGCAGTAGTGGACAGCTTAAAGATAATTTAGACCACCTCGACTGCGTTCACGCGAGCTGATGTCGCAGAATAGAATCGCATTTTTGTATTTTGTCTCCGTCAAAATACGGTCGCCGCGACAGGGATCCCATCGGTGTCCCTGGGACCATCACCCGAACACCACAGACAATAAGAAACCTCTGCGGGTGAAATACACCTTAGATTCAGTTTCGGTTTGTTGGTATACTGTGCGAATTAGGTTAGTGTTAGGAGTTTATCGGCGCAAGGGCACCTAAGGCCAAAGAGTGCCAGAGCAGTGGTGCTAAGTCTGTGTGATAATAAAGGAAATAAGAGAGATCGTAAAAAGTTGTGCATTAAAAACCGGTAAAAAGTCTAGTCTAAACAGCTGGAATAAATAAATAGCATCACAATATGATAACTACGGGCCAAAATTTGAATTGGAAAGACGTTCTTTGAAAGGAAGGTAAAAGCTGGGTTATGCCAGAGACAAGAAGGCGAGGAGGAGGGGGCGCTTTAGGTGTGCGAGCAATTAATGAAAAAGTGGCGTAAAAAGCAATCTAATTGATTGCTTTTGAGGCGACATTTTGTTTCAAGGGTAAATATATAGATCTTTTAAATCATATGCGCAAATCCTTGCTGTCGGTCGAGATGAGACGGTGTTTTAACTTACCTACAATCATTTAGTGTAGCCTTCGGTTTTTCATGTTTATGTTATTCCCGCAGCTATCCTATATCAACTAAGAAACGTACGGTTCCTGTGTATGGAGTGTCTGCTGCCCCTTAAAGATATCACAAGGTCCTGTATCTTCGTAAGGTGCAGGATAAGGATTTAGTCTTTGTGATTTCCGCTGTTTGCAATGGAAAACATAAACCAACTTGCGCAACTTTTCGTTCTTCTCAGTGCAGATACATTTATTGACTTTATTTTAGAGCTGCAAACTTTGCTTTGGACAATCTACTCGCTTACTATTTACAGAGAACAGACGGCATTGATTTTATAAATGTCGTTTAATGACATGCTAGCAAATTGTTTGGATTGGTTACTCTGAATACTTCTTTGTATGTCAATTGAAATAACTGGTGTCCACCCTGTTAAACGTCCCCTCTTTTACCGAAAACACTGTTTGACTGCATTGTAAAATTTGCATAAATTTGAGTTTGCTTCCCACCCTTTACATCAGCAATTTCTACCACGCCCTGTTACGAAGGAAAATTATATATATATATATATATATATATATATATATATATATATATATATATATATATATATATATATATATATATATATATATATATAAAGCTGTGAGAAAGTTAATTGCTCCGAGACCTAAGAGAAGTACCTTCTCGCATAAAACGCAAACATCGAAGTCGAGATAAATTAAGTCTCCGCTGCATGTAATGCACATATCTTCAACGACCAAATTCCTGCTACAGGTTAGGCCTTCTTTTTGGGCTTGGCCCACAAATATCTGCTATCTCCTGCTTGCGGGGTTGAAGGCTCTAGGTTGAGCTTTTATTCATTTCACGTACGATAAAGGGAAATGTAAGTAAACGTGGTATGGCCTTACAGGGTTACATGCTGGAGGCGTTGCCATGGTTTCGGCTCCCTTTACCCGTCCAGTAGCAAGACGAGTGTTCGGGATGGGATTCAGCCATGGCCCCATTCTGTACGAGTTGCGAATCATATGTGGAGCTGGTGGCGTATTTTTCGTGGCGGTGTGAGCGGGCCGCTGCCCAGAATTCTCGACTACAGGGAGTTGTGGCAGCTCTGCTGGGCCACTAACAGGGCTCGTGCAAATCCGGCAATCAAAAGGTACCGGCATTTGAAAACTGAAATTTCTTATTTCTTCGGTACGAGGGGCGGGCCGCTCAGTTGCGATGCGTTGATTTCCGATTCAGAAGAACTCGGATCATCGCAGCCGCTTGCGACTAGGCGAACAAATTCTGGGTTCTCGGGAACTCAATTTTCGCTGGAGTCGGCGAAATATATCCGTCCGATAGCAAACCCGAGAGCATGTATGCCCCGATAGTTTAGCACTGTCGAAATGAAAAAAAAAGTATATCAAAATAGCGAATACCGAGTGATGGCTAGAAAGCCCGGCGAAAAACTCACGCGGACCAAGCCTCAGGTGTGCTAAACGTTTCATCATCACATCAGTTACGCGCCACTCAGTGGCAGCCGTGTTATGTGAAAGCAAGGAGCCTTCTTTGGGCTGAAACACGGCGATCGGTATCTTTGCAATGAGGAGAGCGGGAAGGGCAGTGACGTCACAATAACATCACCAGAGCGAGAAATCGTATTGGTTGGCGGGACGTGACATTACCAGACCACTAGTGACGTCCACAGACCAGATTCGCCTGTGTGAAGCCTCAATCAAACAATCGTGTCATGTGCTGTACGGCAATATCTCGGGACGAGAATTGCTCCGCAAGAGGAACCTTAATTTCACAAGTTTCACCAGTTAGTTCCAGCAAAAGCATTAAAAGATTCGAATGCTTGGCATTGGCATGATATAAGGAAATTAGATGGCCTTTAGTTTCTTCGTGATCTCTTTACTGATGTAATTAGAAAAGTTCTCGCGTACCTAAGAAAGTCGCGGTCAGAAATGAGGACAAAAATAGACTACTACCGGAAAACACATTGCTTTGCAAGCACTTGAACAACCTTCGCTTACGTGAGCACTCACCTTGGAGTAAGAGAAGCACCCTCGGGGCGAGTGATGTCCGTAGTAGTCGAAAAAGGTCAAAGTGAGAGAGTCTGCCTTAAAGGAGGGGGTTTAAGACCTTGGCCCTTGTTATGGTAAGCTGTGCTCGATGATTGGAGACCTCGCTGAACGTTGCGTGGTACGAAAGTAAAATTGTTTCGAAGACAAGGGACTCTTATGAGGCGAACGTTGAGCGTTGTCCTCTACGGAGGTCTGAAAACAACCTTTACTTTACCAGGATCAATTCTAAATCCTGTGCTGACCCCAATAGCGTCCAGACTACTATAACCCATGTCCGACAAAAAAAATTTCGTTTCTTTAGACCACATCTTTAACCACTACTTTCCAGGGGAGCTCACGGAAGTCTCCCCCACTCCCGCTACACGGGCTGCGCTTCGCTAGAGCACCATCTATCAATTTTTATCTATCACCATCTATCTCCACTTTCGAAAGTCTAAAACTCAAATTGCATATTTCCTTGCACCGCCGCGGTGGCTCAGTTGTTAGGGCGCTCGGCTACTGATCGGAGGTACCCGGGTGCGAACCCGAACGCTGCGGCTGCGTTTCAGTGGAGGCGAAACGCTGATGCGCCCGTGTTCTCTGCGATGTCAGTGCACGTTAAAATTTCCCAAGTGGTCGAACATATTCCGCAGCCTTCCACAACACAAGCCCAGAGTGACGATCTCCCTGAAGACGGTCCTGCAGAACGGTGAGCTTGGTGCCTTGCTCTTAGCCTATGTAAATTCATCTTCGGTGGATACGCTTGATATCTGGCCCACCTGGGACCAGAATATCATCATCGCCACCACACAAGACGTCAATGCGACGAACGCGCTTGCTCGCGAATTTACCCTTAAATCTTCCAATGGCTCCATTCCGATGTTCGGCCACACCAATGTCTACGGTGAAGCCTGCAGGAGGATTATTATAGTTCATGAGCAGAACATCCGACACCCGCCAGCACAGCGGACGGGGGTCGTAGGTGTTCAGCATGCACTGTACGCCGACGACATAACCATCTGGGCTAAGACGGGAATCATAATAGAGATGGAGGAATGCCTGCAAGCCGCGGTGAGCACAGTAGGCCACTATGCTACGTACTGCGGCCTCCAGTGTTCCCCGTTCACGCCTGTATTTGTGCATATTTGACATTCTCCGAAATGCAAAATCTCCGTTCAGCTCTCTCTCGCCAGCAGCCCCATCCGTGAAGCGCAGGAGCTGCGAATACTCGGTCTCTTTATTAATCAGCATCCCAAGGCAGACACGACTCTTGCCAAACTCCGCAAAGTCGGCGACTATGTTAGCCGAATGGTTCGCCGCGTTTCTAACAAGCGAGGAGGGTTGCGAAGTAAGAATGCGGTGCAGCTCACCCATCCCTTCGTAACTAGACGAGTAATGTACTCGAATTCTTACCTCCGCTTATGGAAACATGACGAAGATTGCTTGGACGTTGTACTCCGCAAAATTTTCAAGACCGCCCTCAACCTCCCGATCTTCACTTCCAACGCGCGACTGCTCGCGTTGGGGATTGTGAACACCTATCAATAATTTCGTGAGGCGCATCTCGTTAACCCATACACGCGTCTCGCTCAGACCGTGCCCGGTCGACGCCTCTTGGACTGGTTACATATCAAACATGACCACCATATGATGGGACGGGTTCGAGTGGCCGAACTGTGGAGCCGCGTCCGCTACGTTCGACTCCTTCCGACTACGATGAACAAGGAGGACCATAATGGCCGGCGCCAGGCGCGGGCGGATGCCGTGCACTGCTACTACGGCTCAAAGAAACAATTCTTCTACGCCGACATTGCAGGCCCTTAGCCATTTCAGGGGGGAATGGTACACGCCTGCAGTCATACACGAGAGAAAACAGGTGGACGGCCTTTCGTTCAGAGCACTCACCTCTCTTTACTCATGAGGAGGAGGTAGCGATCACCCTCGCAGCTTTCCATCCCGACTCTAAATTCATTCTCCCCGAATCTCGCTGAGCCTGTCGCAACTTTGAGTTCGGCTGGATCACTCCAATTGCTCACCAAATTCTTCCCCACAGTACTCGTGACTGCGAGCCAACTCATCGCTCAATCATATGGGTCCCCGCCCACCAAGGAATGCCAGGTAAGAAGCCGCTAATGAGGCAGCCGGCGCACTCACCGGGCACCAGGCGTTCCTTGGGAGAACCTTAACCCAGATCACGGCCCTCTTCTTTCTTTTAAATACATTACTGAATGCTATCGTGCCGAACACCGGCGCTACCCGGCTCCTATGAAGGGACTGGGTAAAGCTCGCGAACTCTCCTTAGGCGCTTTACAAACACCCTGCTGTGCCCGGCGGTTCTCAAGCACTTTGACCCTTCTTTTGACGGCCGCTGCTCATTCTGTAGGGAGGTGGCCGACACCTTTCACATGGTTTGGACATGAAGTCAAAATCCTTCTCTCCCCTATCACCGCTTCCCCTACCCGAGAGGACTAGGAGGCGGCTCTGCTCGGCTGCCAGTAACTATCGGCCCAACAGGCCCCAGTTCGGCGGACCTGCGCCGTGGTCAGTACCAACGAAGTCCCGGAATGAAGAAATCCGCCTTCTATTATAAGGGGCGAGACCCACTAGGGGCCTCTACCCGAGCACCTCTCTGTACATATAGATGAATAAATGCTTTTCACCACCACTACCACCAAAACAGGACCCTTTTTTCCTTTCTTCTTTCACTCCTTCCCTTATCCCTTCACTTACGGCGCGGTTCAGGTGTCCGCCGAGATGTAAGACAGGTACTGCGCCATTTCCTTTCCCCAAAAATCCAAATTTTCTTTTTTTTTCTTGCCATATCATTAGACCATTTATACAACACTGTTGTGGAGAGACTTTTTTTAATTGTTTATTACAAGGCTTCTCTCTTTTTTTCGTATTTACCTCAAATGTAATTAGCAGGGCGCTCCTTCATCTGCAATGGCTGATGTGCGAAAGGGCGTATCTTCGCTGTGGTCTCCGAAGGCACAACGATAGCAACCTCTGAGCAGAGCTTGTTGGGTAAAGAGTTAAAATTCACTTCACGGATAGTGACCGTCTCTCCAAAGTTTTCAGGGAACAGACCACTGCTCTGCACTCCGCACTTCAGTTTTTAAAATTTTCTGATATTAAACGTATTCTCGTACAATATATCAAGTTGAACTTGAGCCTGACGTTCTAAAATGTCTTAACCGCATCTTTTAACTTAATGTTAGGACCTACTGCCTTAAAATGGGTTTAGTGTCACAAAAAAAGCCGGCAGCGTCTTTGTCCGTGGGCATAACATTCGATAAAAAATCCCCAGAGAATCAACCTTACAGGGCCACCTATATTATTAGGTGACAGTGTAACGTCATTGCAACCTGCTCACTGCATTATACCGTGAAAGGTGGCAGTTAAATTAGTGACTGGTCGGGAGAGTTTCCTCGGTAGGAGCAACCTGGCACTCACAAGCCACACCGGTGGCAGCATCTGCCATTGCAAGGCATTGGTGCTTCGCTTGACCGCTGTGCCACTGCGGCAGGAGTGGTATCAGAACTCCCAGTGATCTATGAATATAAATTGAGGCAATGAATATTTATGCATGTGTGGTCAATAACGTCTTAACGTTATTGTGTCATGTCCTTAATGCGTTGCTTAACTGTCCCCTCCAGTATTTGTCTTATGGCTTGGAGACGTTTGGAGCCTAAAACGGGTGAGCACTTTTGCATAGATGCACTGTAGTTTCAAAAGGAAAGATGTGTGTAGTGAAAAGGCAATCCTGCTCAGAAAGTGGCGATACGCAAGCATTAATAATGGATTGCGCAATTCACTGTGGTAGGTTGCATGATTGGCTAATACGAGGGTAATTAGACAGCTGTATAACTATGCAGGCACTATTCTCTTGTGGCTGCAGTGATCAGGCAGATAATGATGAAGCGCAGTTTTCACAGTTGCTTGCATCTGCAGATAAACCTGCTTGAACGCTGCCAGAGTTATGCTTGTGCACACCACTCTTGCCCAATCCTATTATCTTCACTGATATATATACCAATGATAATGTATATATACTGCGTAAGGGGTTAAAAATATTGAAGAGAAGGGAACAATAATTACGCTTAATTCATTTCGCACTTTGACAAGGAGCATTTTCGCCTTAGCCCTGAAGAATAAATAATCAAAAATTTGCTTGTTTTACAAAAGCGATAAGTGTATCGTCCAGAAAGAGAGATTCTACTGCTCATGTATACATCTAAATTCTTAAACGGCGATCTTGGAACGTTGTTAGCTTTGCGAGCATACATTAAAATAACATAGGCATACAGAGCCCATCAGCTACCGACTTAGTGCCGTAAGACTCGGGTTTCGTTTCGAACCTGCATCCAGTGGCAGAATCCACAACAATGACTTCGGTAATAAGTGAGCGAAATTACGGGTTTTGACAAGAAATTTGGTTCTTATTTCCTAATTTTGTTTCCACGCCTTAGCAGTCAGCACCAAATAGCGCTAACAATTCCATGCCCAAGCTTGTCTAAAATGCAGTTTCTGATAACCTTGAGTGCTGTTTTTCAGAGAGAAAGCATTTCTTAAATAAGCCAGTTTGTTAAGGCGAGATGAATAAATGAATAAAAGCGCTGCTGCTCTGCGTCAATATAAAAGCAAGCCTAACTATAAGTCGACAAAAAAACGTTAAGAAATGTTGTTGCTAGCGAGCTTATTTAATGTTCCAGAATTAGAACAACAGTGAATACAGCCCCGTGCGCTTTTAAAGCAGTACTGTAGCTTGTTGTAAATACATTGAAAAAGAAGTGGTCCGGAATTAGTGGAAATAGTTAACTTCCGCATTTATTTACTTGACTGGCAGGCTTTTTTGAAAAAGCACATCGTGCCTTATGTAAAATCGCTTGATAATATATTTTCACATCCCATTATAGCTTTTTATTAATTGTTATAGCGTACTACT
Source organism: Amblyomma americanum (assembly GCA_030143305.2). NCBI lineage: Eukaryota > Metazoa > Arthropoda > Arachnida > Ixodida > Ixodidae > Amblyomma > Amblyomma americanum. Next base: position 53,952 of record JARKHS020032207.1, read on the forward strand.
AGCTCGTACACACAAGAGAGACGTTTGAATACTTTTTTTATTGGTTAAGATTCAACTGGAAATTGAAACGGTTTTGTAGCCATTTTGTTCTAACTCCGAATGAACAAATGACTAAGTATTTGCGCAGCATTTTTCTTCACACGAAAGTAAGCAATGCTTCTCGTTTACACTGCCGATCATTTTCGGTCGGTCCTGAGTGGGCTGAATGAAAGATTTGAAAACAGTGACATGCTCTCTGGGCTGTTTCACTGTTACACCAAAAATCCAGGTGCCGAATTTCAACTAAAATTAAAATCGCTTGTTTTGATTGGTTTCCTTCTAATAGACTTCATTGATTACTTTTAATTTTGACAACCCTTCCCCGTAAATAAACATGTTTTGCAGCATGAATAGCGTCTTATATTCCAGCACCAAAGCTTGCTGCTCACGTGAATACATTCCGACACTTCTTTCTGGCGCATAACAGGCTGATCAATTAATTTCATTTGCCATTAGGACCGCTTTATTTTATTTTCATAATCACGCGCCACAAAGGGGTTGTAGCGCTTATCTAGCGATAACGAGTCTAGATGCGACTGCTTCGGGTTCTGCCTGCGCGGCAAGGCGCAATAACCGCTTTTTCTAGCGCCGCTTTGAAAACTCCAACTTCGTTTAATTCGAACAATTTTTCGGTCCTTTTCGAGTTGGACTTAACGAGCTTTTAGTCTATGTAATTAGTGATTTTAAATGTTCACTCATGATAACACTGATATAAAATTAGTTGCCCGACAAATAAATTTTTGTTAGGGATCTGGCACTTGGTTACAGCTTCAAATACTTTCAGTGTAAAGTTTGGAAATTAATGTTAAATAAATTTCAAAGCGCACTTTTATAGAGGTCTGTATTGTTCATTTTTCCTTTTCACTTGGAATGAAATGCGCGAAACTGGATAGGATAGCTAGATTCCAGTTGCTCGAGCAAGCACAGCCCACCTGACTCGAAAACACTATGTCACGGCCAGAGACTATTTATTCAAAACTCAAGCCGCGAAAAATTCGGATTTCTCAAGGAAGTTCGGATTTCTCAAGCGCTTTCGCAAGGAAGAAGGCCTCGAAAAGTAGGCTATTTGTTATTTAATTTATAGGTCTACAACTCAGTGGTAGTGTTTTGTAAATATTCTTAGCTGTTTAAGAGTCAGTAAATTATTTTTGTTAGAAATCGGGTAGTCTAAAATTCTAAATATTGTTCTTGATTTGCTACTTCTCTTTTTATCCTGGCAAATGAAACCATTTTTTGAACCCCATGCCCTTGCATTGGTTACCCAGGACACAGTAAGAATGTGCTAGCAAAGGAGCTTAGCATTTATGTTTCAGCCATATCCGAACAAACTTTCCAAACAGACCTGAGTGGATAGCAGGGAAACACGTAGTCGCTCACGAGATTTTCGCATTCAAAGGTTGCAAATATAATTGCTCCTCCGTCGATTATCTGTACTTTCGCGAAGACTTAATTCTTGAGTCAGTAAAACATTTCATTCACACTTTTATCACCCGACATTACAAATGCATCAATCAACAGTAAGTCGCACTTCTTACAGGCATGATAACGAATGGATGGTTATGACGTAGATTTAAGGATGCACGCAGACAGGAAAACAACTCGCATACCATGGAAGGCTTTGTGCCTAAGAAAGCTGGGCGTATGTCAATGACAGCGTCTGAGCTCCGAATGGTCATTCGTCAACGTGCTTGCGCCATTGCCATTCCGTTTTTCCCATAAGATGCTCTGCACGGTTGCCCTTGCGCGAAGCAGGGCAGTATGGCATCCGTTCTGCTCGAAAATTTCGCACTGCTGGTGGCTGGAAAAAAGCTGCGGGAACCCGATCACTGTTTTGCAGAGAACTCAGCTCCAAGGCTTACAGAAAAAAAATTGAAGGTTAAATTAAAGATCAATGTCTCTCAACGCAACACGATGAACAGTTGCAATGTTCCCAAAGACATGGAATGTCAGATATGTGAACATACAGTACATCGACAATCGCAGCATTGAAAGCAGTGTGCGACACTTAATTCATGAATTTATATCAGATTTTGGCTGTGTTTTTTTCGGCGGCACAAGGTGTCCAGGGTATCCCGAGCCGCGTCCAATAGCGTAAAATGTCACTGGCGACACCTTGGTATAATTATCTAGGCTGAATGCAGCGCAAGGCAAAACGCGCAAGCAGTGAGAAAATTGTAAGTACATCTTGCAAGGAAGCAGAGTGTCTAACTGCTTATAGAACCCCGATGACTGAAGAAATTAGCGCAGCACAAAGGCACCGCCGCGTTTCAAAATGTGTTCCAAAACTTCATCCAAAAGTCGTCCTGGCATTCAAGGCACAACGGAGTCGGATGCAAATAACTGCACTTGCTTCTTTCACAGAGACAGCGAGTGCAGGCTATGAAAAAATGAAAATCTGCGCCTGCGAGTTTTATATTATCTTCCCGTACGTGAGAACCCGCTGGCCTGTGTGCTTTTCCATGCATTTGTTGATATCACTACGCTCTGAGACTTTTGCTCTGGCTGTGAAGAGCAGTACTGCGGTGGTCTCTGGGCGAGACCTGCGTAATTTATTCCTTCTCGACTCTTCTTTTTCTTTCCAGCGTTTAAGACATTTCGACCAGGGAGGGAGTGCAGGAAAATAAGTTTTGCTTCGTATTCCGTTATCGATGTGTGTTGCGGTGATGTTATATGACGTAAGCTCTACAGGGTGCTTATTGAGATTCGGAAAGCCCTCATTTTCGATACTTTTTGCAGGAGTGGTTTGGAAAGATTCATCATGTTTTCAGCTGGTATTGTTCACTATTCTCTTCGTTGCTTTTTGTGTTCGGGGGATTAATCATGCCAGGAGTGCAGAAATTTTGAGACTTCTTTTCGTGTATGTTGTGATGACCCCCATAATGCGCAGGTCCACACGGGACGGAGAGGCAAAGAGACACCGTATGGCTCAGTTTAAACAAACAGGTATATTCAATAATTACACATGATTAAGATTATACATCAGAGGCTGGGGCGTCCGAGCTTACGTGCCGACGACTTCATGGGGGCGATCGAGTGGCTCCGGAGTTGGGCTCGAGCGGTTGCTGGCAGAAGCTGCACGCCGTCGGGCTTCGGCGCTGAAGGCCCTCTTGGCGAACGATGTCGTCCTGAGCGTCCCCCTTCCGTACTGCTTCTCGATTTTTATATCCTCTTCTCCACACCCCCTAGGGTGAGGACGCCCACGCCGGAGGGGAAGGAGGGGGGGCTAGGGCTTTCACTTGGGCGCACAAACATACCACCGCACTTATTGTCTCGCCCCCCTCACGTGTTGAGTCCGAGGGAAAGAATGTTGTCTTCGAGGTAGCGCATAGCGTCGGCTGTGGTAAGGCGCGCTCTGGCCCGCTGACAGTTCCCGCGGGTCACCGGCCTCCATTCTCCATCCATCAACTGACACTCGCTCCTCAAGGTAAGGCGCGCTCTGGCCCGCTGACAGTTCCCTTGTCCTGGAATGTGCTCGCGAGGGCCGCCCCTGGAACCGCCACGCTAATTGGGGAGGATAAGCCCGTTTCCCCGCGGCGACGGCGGCGGGTCCCTTCGTTCTGGTCGTCACTCAAAGAGCATGGCTGGGTAATTGATGATGCCGCTGTCACGGCGGCGGGTCCCTTCGTTCTGGTCGTCACTCAAAGAGCATGGCTGGGTAATTGATGATGCCGCTGTCATCTGGGTCTCCGTCTACGCCGCGCCGTCGAACGCGGAACCTCGTAGCACACACAAGGAATGTACCTCGTAGCACACACAAGGAATGTACCTCGTAGCACACACAAGGAATGTACCTCGTAGCACACAAGGAATGTCACACTCGCTCACCCTCCAGAAGAATGTTCTCCGAACATTTGAGTCCCTGCAGCTCCCCTTGTCTTTATGAATCGCCTCGCACAGTGCGTCCGACAAAACACTTTTCGCTGCACTCAACACCACTGCACAACACCATATGCCTCCGCTGTCATAACTGGCGTCTCCAGGGGCAGCACTGATCTTCTTTTACAGATAAACATGAAACTCAGCACCCAAGCCTCTCCTTTCTAGTCCAAACTGGACGAAATAAATTTACCACAGTTACAAAGGAGTTCCCACTTCTAGCACGATCACGGCACAGACAAAAATATAGATAACGAAAGGAAGTAGGGCAGGTTCTGCATGCGCTCCGCATGCTCTCCTGTGAAGGTGTTACTTAATGACAGAAAGGTTTAACTACTAACTCCGATAACTTAACACATACGCATATAGCAATGTTATGAGCTGCGGCATTACACAATTCTGACCAGTTCACAACTCCGCTCTGTTTACACCATTAGTCCGACTTAGCTTTCCGATTTCGCAGCGGATATCGGCCTTCATGAGTCATACTAAGTAAGTCTGTGCCCCTTTGTCTGCTTTGGGACTCGCGAGGGCTCGTGGCAGGAGCCTCTCCTGGCGTTATCTGCGCGGCAACCTCGCGCGCTTCTTCTTCTAGCAATGCATGAAGTAAATCCGGTGGCATTCCGGCCGTCACCTCTGGCGCCTGCCGAACAAATGCAGGAGAGGGCGTTTCTTGCGAACTATCTGCCCGCTCCGCTTCACTTCTGTCCCCATCAAAATCCGCGCTTTCCCTTTCCTCATTTCGTGAATACTGAACCGGTGCCGACTTGAGGCGATTTGCGTGTATCCTTATAAAGCGCCGGTTCACGTCTCGGACTCTGAAGTTTACCGGAGAAAGCTTCGCGACAACCTCGCACGGTCCTCTCCACTTCGTCTGGAACTTACGAGCTAGCCCAATCTGCCTTTGGCAGTTTTCAATGTACACGCTGTCCCCCACATCAAACGGCGCGTCTCTAGCACTGCGATCGTGCACCTCCTTCCTGCGCTTCGCCGCTTTCTTTAAGGCCTCCTTTGCGATGTCCCTCGCCACTTGCAAGCGCGATTCTAGCTCCACCTTATAGTCGTCCAGTGAAGCGTATGGGACACGACGGGGGCCCTCTGGCACTTCACTAGGCTGGTCCGGGTCTCGGCCGTAGAGAAGAAAGAATGGCGATTCGCCCGTGCTCTCGTGTGCTGCGGAATTGTAGGCAAACATTGCATACGGGAGCCACAAGTCCCAGTCCCGCTGGTCGCGCGAAACAAAATGCGACAGGAACCCGGCCACGGTTTGGTTCAGTCGCTCCACCGCGCCGTTGCAAGCCGGATGGTACGGTGTTGTCTGCTTCTTAGCGATCTTAAGCAGCTCGCAAACTCTCCTCATTAGCTGCGACACGAAGTTCGTTCCCCGATCTGTCAAGAGTTGCCTCGGGGGTCCATGTCGGAGCACGATCTGTTCGACAAATGCTCTTGCAACCGTGTCTGCCTTCTGATCTGGGAGTGCTACCGCTTCCGCGTATTTTGAAAGGTGATCGACAAATACTAAAATGTACTTGTTTCCGGAAGTGGTCGTGGGCAATGGGCCCATTATGTCCATACCTGTCCGCTCGAAGGGAGCCGAAACCTCAGAGAACGGCTGAATTGGAGCTGGTCTTCGTCCCTTGGGTGTTTTTCTTTCGAGACAGGAATGACACTTCGCACAGTAGTCTCTAACATCCTGTCGCATGCCACTCCAAAAGTACAAACGCTCCACACGCCTGCGTGTCTTCGCTACGCCAAAATGACCGGCGCATGGCGCATCGTGAAACGCGCGAAGAACCCTTTCTGTCCACGACCGAGGTATGACGACTCTCTCCCAAGCGGTTTTCTCTAATCTCCCTTTCCTGGTTGGCCTCGTGCGCCGACACAGGGTGCCGTCTTTGTCAATGAAATAACCTAGCTGTTCGGGGTGAGACGGTGCGCCCTCTAAGCTTTCGATTATTCGCTTCAGGTCAGGATCTTTGCACTGCTCTGTGCGTAATTCGGCGGGGTCGACTACGGGGACAAACTCATCTATAGCTGCCACGGCAGCTGTGCGGCTGAGTGCATCAGCATTCAGATGTGTCTTTCCTGACTTGTGCTCAACTTCAAAGCAGTATTCCTGCAGGTGTAGATTCCATCTAGCGAGTCGCGAGCTAGGGTCCCTGACACTCATCACCCATTTCAGAGGATGGCAGTCTGTGACTAGCTTGAATTTGCGGCCGTAAAGGTAGCATCTGAAGTGCTTTACTGCCCAGACAACGGCGAGGCACTCCCTTTCCGTAGCTCCGTACTTTTGCTCTGTGGGGCTCAGCTGTCGGCTAGCAAAAGCAACGGGATGTTCTTTGCCCTCGATAACCTGAGATAGCACGGCACCAACTGCGAACTTTGACGCATCTGTGGCCATAACGAAGGGCAAACTAAAATCCGGGTGGCGCAACAGCGGTGCACTCATTAGCTTCCTTTTCAGGGCCCCAAAAGCATTCTCCGCGTTTTCGTCCCAGCGAAAGGCGACATTTTTGGCTGTTAAGGCGGTGAGCGGCTTAGCGAGCTTGGCGAACTCCTCTATGTGCCTTCGGTAGTAACCGATCAGGCCGAGAAACTGCCGGACCTGGCGGACGCTAGTCGGGGATGGAAAATCCGAGACACACCTTAGTTTCTCAGGGTCCGGTCGCACGCCGTCAGCTGAAACAACGTGCCCGAGGTATTTCACCTCGTTTTTGAGGAATTGGCACTTAGAGGGCTTCAGCTTGAGACCCGCTGCTCTTAGTCGCACCAAAACCTGCTCAATATCGCGCAAATGGTTATCAAAACTGTCACTGTATATGATAATGTCATCCATATACACGAAGCACAGCCTCCCCAGAAGACCTGCCAGGATAACATCAGCGGTTCTCTGCCAGACAGCAGGGCTGTTGGCCAGACCCATCGGCATTCTTTTCCATTCATAGTGCCCTGAGGGCGTGTTGAATGCCGTTTTCTCGGCATCTGCCGGATCCATTGCTATCTGCCAGAATCCCGCCGCCATGTCCACTACCGTGAAGTACCTGGCAGAGCCCAGCTGAGAAAGCGTCTCCTGTATATTGGGGATGGGGTATGGATCGATGCGAGTTACGGCATTTAGTTTGCGGTAGTCCACTACCAATCGATACGAGCCATCTGGCTTTTCCACCAATAGTGCTGGTGCTCCCCAGGGTGACTTTGAGTGTTCGACAATGCCGCGATCAATCAGGTCCTGCACCTGCCGCTCCATCTCCTCACGTTGGGAGTAAGGAATCCTGTACGCACGCTGGTAAACGGGCGATGAAGTGCCGGTTTCTATCCTGTGCTTTATAACGCCACAGCAGCCCAAATCCAGGTTGGACGCGGCGAATACCTCCGAGTAGTCGTTCAGCAAACCAGCCAGAGCCTCCCTCTCCCTGGATTTTACGTGAGAAAGATCGAACGACACCTTTGGAGCAGCCGAAGGACTAGCATGCTCTACAGTTGCGAGTACCGTATCGGTGGGCTCACGTTGCTCTATCGCAGAGGTGAAGAAAGCCAATGTTTTGTTCTTGGGAAGGCTCAGTGGCTGCTGGCTACAGTTAACCACCCGTAGGGGCACTCTGTGGGCGTCATTAACTGTCACGAGGCACGCGGCTGCCTTCAGGCCATTGCTGAGAGAGTCGACCGGCTCAAGCACTCCCACGGCGCCGCTCTCTACATCTGAAGGCACAAACGCGTACAAAATGTGCTCCGACCAAGGAAGGACGACCGCCTCCTCGACCAGCCTGACGGCAACCCGCGAATATACCTTCTCCAATGATCCCACTGTTTGACGGGTGTCAATATCGGTAATGCGAATCTCAGCCCCTCTCCTGTTCAAAAACGGAACTTTTGAGCCGCCCGCATTAACCTCTTCCTCAGAGAATGAGACTACTACCTTCCCTTTTCTCAAAAAATCCTGCCCTAATATACCTGACACTCCGTTTGGCAGAGACACCGTGTCCGGGCATACGTAGCAGGGGTGCTCCAATGCAATTCCGCCGAGAGAGAAGTGTAACCGGTAGAGTCCACTTATGCCAAGAGGATCCCCCGTTATGCCTACAAATTTGGTTGCCATACCACCAGACGCTTCCAACACCTCGCGGTCCCCCTTCCTTCGAAGCGTGTTAAAACTGCTCTCCTTAAGCAATGTCACCTTTGACCCCGTATCTATCAACAATTCCATACAACAACCATTTAACTTGCAACGCACAACAGGGCATGCCTCGTCGGCCACACAAACTACCACCACCTCATCATCTACTGCTCCCTCCCCACGCTCCTCAGGCTGGGGAGGACTAACTAGTTTTTTGTCTCGGTATCTGGAGCCCCGCTGTAGGCTTGCTTAGGGCGTGTCTCGCCTGCTTCTCTTTGTGGCTCCCCACGGCGCACGTTTTGGCAGAACCTGGCGATGTGTCCGCGACCCTGGCAAGCGAAGCATACGATTTCTTCAAAATCTCGCATACCGCGCCTGTAGCTTTGTGGCGGTCTCCGGTTTCCAGCGAATGGGCGCTGTTGAGCGCGCGCTTCAACCTGGCATTCTACCTGCTGAGATAGCAGCTGTTCTAAGCGATCTAACCGCTCTGTCAAGAGAGCAACCTCAGGGTTGAGCACCGCTCTCTCTATGACGCGTACTCTCGCTGCGGCTGTCGTTAACGCCTCATTTCGTTCCTCATCCAATGCGGCCTCCACGGCTTGGTCGAAATTGCTCGGCTTGCGCGAGAGCACGAACCGGCGCACGGGGTCTTGCAGACCAGCCACGAACAAAGCGGTCATTTCCTCTTTAAGTATATCCTCCGCGTATTTCTTCCTTAGCTGGTCTCCTTCCTCCTCCCTGCTTAACGTATCGCGCGCTAAGCGCTGAAGCCGCGACGCAAACGTTCGCACGTCCTCCCCTACCATCTGTCCGGCGTCACGGAACCTCTGTACTCGCACGTGACGTGGTTCAGTGTCAAAATGCTCAAACGCGAGCTTCTTAAATTCCGCAAATGATTTTGTGGATTTTACTTTTTCGTCTCGCCATGCAAAATCATGAGCAGCTCCTGCCATCTTACACCTCGCCATTCCCAGCATTTGAGCATCGGACCATCCCCCCATTTTCCCAATCTCTTCTAGCATGGAAAAGAAATCGCAGATTGGAACCCCTGTCTTATCTCCCGTAAACGTCGGAATGACGCTTCCTAATGCCAGCATGCTTGCTCCGAGCGACGGCTGTGGAGTGGGAGCTCCCTCAGATAAAGACATTTTTTTTTTCAAGCCCTCCGGTGCCTCAAGCCTCTCAAATGGGGGTAAAAGTCCCACAATCAGTCCCGTGATTCCCTTTTGATTACAATTTTGAAGTCATGAATGTCGCAGCATTCAGAGGACATTTGCTTTTGAGACCCCACTTCTGACACCAGTGTGATGACCCCCATAATGCGCAGGTCCACACGGGACGGAGAGGCAAAGAGACACCGTATGGCTCAGTTTAAACAAACAGGTATATTCAATAATTACACATGATTAAGATTATACATCAGAGGCTGGGGCGTCCGAGCTTACGTGCCGACGACTTCATGGGGGCGATGGAGTGGCTCCGGAGTTGGGCTCGAGCGGTTGCTGGCAGAAGCTGCACGCCGTCGGGCTTCGGCGCTGAAGGCCCTCTTGGCGAACGATGTCGTCCTGAGCGTCCCCCTTCCGTACTGCTTCTCGATTTTTATATCCTCTTCTCCACACCCCCTAGGGTGAGGACGCCCACGCCGGAGGGGAAGGAGGGGGGGCTAGGGCTTTCACTTGGGCGCACAAACATACCACCGCACTTATTGTCTCGCCCCCCTCACGTGTTGAGTCCGAGGGAAAGAATGTTGTCTTCGAGGTAGCGCATAGCGTCGGCTGTGGTAAGGCGCGCTCTGGCCCGCTGACAGTTCCCGCGGGTCACCGGCCTCCATTCTCCATCCATCAACTGACACTCGCTCCTCAAGGTAAGGCGCGCTCTGGCCCGCTGACAGTTCCCTTGTCCTGGAATGTGCTCGCGAGGGCCGCCCCTGGAACCGCCACGCCAATTGGGGAGGATAAGCCCGTTTCCCCGCGGCGACGGCGGCGGGTCCCTTCGTTCTGGTCGTCACTCAAAGAGCATGGCTGGGTAATTGATGATGCCGCTGTCACGGCGGCGGGTCCCTTCGTTCTGGTCGTCACTCAAAGAGCATGGCTGGGTAATTGATGATGCCGCTGTCATCTGGGTCTCCGTCTACGCCGCGCCGTCGAACGCGGAACCTCGTAGCACACACAAGGAATGTACCTCGTAGCACACACAAGGAATGTACCTCGTAGCACACACAAGGAATGTCACAATGTTTATGCTTTTATTACAGCGGTCCAACATGAATTTCATGCGCGAGCGGCCAGCGAGAACAGTTGGCCGCTATTAGCACCTATAACTAACTACGTGTTAAAAGAAAAAGTTTTCATGGATACAGTTTCAAGCTCTTTTCGATGAGAATAGACTAGTGTAGAAGCAAGACGAAGCAGCACGCAGCACGCTGTCCGTCAATTATATACACATCACTCAGCAGTAGAATTGTTGGGGACAAGAGAGATCTCTATAGCAGGCGAGAACCATAGACACTGCTCCGCTTGGTAGCAAAAAAAATGCACCCGCTCATGGTCCAGACTAAATGTAAGCATGAAATGCGTCGCACTAACGGCGAGGTATATTCTAGAGACTGAAGAAGCTCTTTGCAAGCCAAGGTCTCGCATCGGTCAAACACAACAATCCGTCCGCAGCATTGCACGGTCTGTCGAGAGCAATGCCCTCAGTGTTTACAACGGTTCCTGCGCCACGCCAAACGATGGCGCCATGACTCCGCAGGAGACGGCGAGAGGATGCGGCACTCTCGGCTCGCTCACACGTCGCAGACTGCGCGTGTGCCGCTCGTGCTGCAGGACAGGACGTACGCTCCCTCGCGCCGTGCACTGGTTGCACCCACCACGGGTAAAAAGGGAGTAAACATTCATCTAGCGCACACCCTACAACAGAGTACACCCTTTTTACTTCCATATGGGTGTATTCGTGTTTAGAGTGTAGGAAGAGGTCGTGTTCGCCAACAAGACAGGGCAATAGCGTGAGTAGGGACACTACACCTGACTTAACACTCACCGGAGGCCAAATCACGGCAAGGTGGTGTAACACGGGGGAGGACCTAGGAAGCGACCACAAAATTATTGAGATTGTGGTAGAAGACGGACCGCCCACACCGAGACCCAAAAAGGTCGCAGCGGTAAATTGGGATCTATTCAGGGCGAACCTTCCTACCCGAGACGCAATCAGGGACATAGAATCTTGGGGCACAGACCTTCTCGCAGCAGTTAAAGAAGCCACCGAAGAGGTGGAAGCAGACGAAACGCAAGAGGAGGTAGACAGGCGTATGATAGGCCTGTGGCGCAAGAAAAGGGAGCTAGAAGAAAAACTTGCTCAAAACAAGGGGAACAGAAACATACGTAAGCTCCTAGCCAAACAGAATAGAGATATCGAGGAGCACGCGCTGAACTTAACCAGACAAAACTGGGGTAGTATCTGCGAGCAGATGGACCGCAGAATCAGCAAAGCCAACACGTGGAAAGTGCTCAGACATCTCTTAGACCCGGACAAGACAAAGTATGAGGCACGACAACAACTACAGAAACTCGTATATAAATACGAAGGCACTAGCGATCAACTAATCTCTGAAGTGAGGGACAGGTACTTGAGGTGCACACCACCCACACCCCTCCCCGAGTACAAGGGCGCAGAGAATCCTCTTCTAGATGGGCCCATCACCATCGCAGAGGTTAGGGCGGAGTTGAACAGACTCAGAACTAAAACTGCGGCAGGTCCAGACAGAATCAGCAATCGCATGCTGAGGAATTTGGATGATGCATCAATTAGAAACCTAACAGCGTACATGCAGGAATGTTGGGACAAGGGCCGAATACCACCTTCGTGGAAAGAGGCCAACCTAGTCCTTATTCCAAAACCAGGTAAGAAACTAAGTCTCGAAAACCTGAGGCCCATTTCGCTTACCTCATGTGTAGGTAAGCTAATGGAGCACGTTATTCAAACGAGGCTAAACAGATTCCTAGAAGAACAAAAGCTTTACCCCGACACAATGATCGGATTCAGGACACATCTTTCTGCATGCGATGTTATGCTTCAACTTAAAGAACAAGTGCTAGACAACGAAACAGCTGATACCAGAGTAATAGTCGGCCTTGACGTGGCCAAAGCTTTTGACAACGTTGACCACGCAGCCATACTAGAACGCTTAGCAACTCTAAATGTAGGGGGAAAGGTATACAACTACGTGAAGGACTTTCTTTCAAACAGAACAGTTACTATCAGCCTAGGAGGGAAGGAAGAGAAAGGCATAAGGCTGGGCAACAAAGGTACTCCCCAAGGCTCGGTCCTATCACCGACACTCTTCAATATTGCAATGATTGGCTTACCACAGAAATTGACGCGTATAGAAGGGCTCAACCACACAATATACGCGGACGACCTCACCCTCTGGGTTACCAGAGGCAGTGACGCGCACATCGAAGGTACCCTCCAAAGGGCGATCGAGGAAATTGAGTCGTACCTAAAACAAGTAGGACTCAAATGTTCTGCCGAGAAATCTGAAGCGCTCTTCCTCGGCCCACAAAAGAGACAAACAAAGCCCCATGAACATGGGATAACGCTAACGGTAAACGGGGACAAAATACCATCAGTGGAGATGATTAGAGTACTGGGTCTTAGGATACAGACAAACGGTAAGAACACCGAAACGATACGAAAACTCGAATCGAGTGTAAGCCAGACGTGTAGGCTACTCAAAAGAATAGCAAATAAACACGCGGGAATGAAGGAGACGAACCTCTTAAGACTAGTTCAGTCATTTGTAATCAGCAGAATCACATATGTGGCACCATACCTACGGCTAACCAAAGCAGAAAAAAACAAGATTGAAATCCTAATTAGGAAGGGCGTCAAAACCGCTCTGGGCCTCCCCCCGTACACATCCACCCAGAAAATTCTGAACATGGGGATTTCAAACACCCTAGACGAGCTCATTGAGGCTACCAGAGTAGCGCAACAACAACGACTTCTACGCAGCCATTCGGGGCTAAAAATACTAGAAAAGCTAGGCTTCGAACCTCGAGCGCGGCTCAAACACACGGAGAATATCCCAACAGACATAAGGAACAAAATCAGAATCCCACCACTCCCAAGGAATATGCATCCGGTACACCATGAGGGTAGGCGAAAGGACAGAGCGAAAGCTCTGCAGAAAAAATTAGCCAATAGACAGGACGTGGTTTACACGGACGCGGCGGAATATGAAGGCAGAACGGGTTTCGTAGCCCTGGCGACCAGGGAGGGCGGAGACCGAGTCTCGTGCTGCAGCACCGAACAGAGTGATGCAACAGCGGCTGAGGAGGTAGCCATTGCGCTGGCTTTAACTCAACGGAATGTTAGGGTGATTATAACAGATTCCAAATCGGCTATCCGCAACTACAACGCAGGCAGGGTATCTGTCGAAGCAGTCAAAATTCTCACAGCCGGCCCGACACCGGCAGAACTAATTAACCTTGTTTGGACTCCGGCCCACGAGGGCCTCCGGGGAAACGAGACAGCGCACGCATTGGCCCGAGGACTCACACACCGGGACCCCAGTGCGGTCTCGTCGAGTAGAGAGTCCCTTCAGACGAGCGAGGAGCTGAACACGTACCAAGATATTCTTAACCATTACAGATTAGGAAGACAGACATTACCTGGAGCATGCAAGGGCCTCAGCAAAAAGGAAGAGGTCATATGGAGAAAGTTACAGGCGGGAGTTTTTCCGAACCCACTCGCACTAAGCAGATGGCATCCGGCGATCCAAGACCCCAGGTGTAAACAGTGTAATGAAATAGCAGACATGATCCACATGGTGTGGACATGCCCTAGCCACAACGAACCAGACAGGAATACAGAGTCCTGGGAGGCTTTAATGGCCAGCCAGAAAGAAGAAGAACAAAAAGAAGTCATCCGTCTGGCCCTGGACACCGCTGAATCCCAAGGGATCCCAGCCTGCTGAAAGGGGAGGAAGATGACGGCGGTCAAGACTCGTCTTTTTCGCCCTCTGATTCCTTGACGGGTGCAAATAAAGTTATTTCATCATCATCACTGGATAAGAAAAAGCTCCGACTGGCACGTGCTGTAACGTCACCCAATGAAGCGCACGTGGTGTATATCACGAGGAGAGCACGTGATACTTCGCCTATCTCCTGATCAAACCACGATAGTGCGATCGTAGCATGCATCATAGGCCCCTGCTCCCGCCGGCACATTTCTCCTGTTTTGGAATAGTCTGGAGGTGCGTGCTCAATTTCGCCTCGCAAATGCGAACGCGCTGCGGCAGCAGGTCGTCGCGCCCGGTGGCTGCAGCAGCAACGGCGCTTCCACCATCGCCAACGCGAGAAAACGTTCCACCTCAGCTACTGCGCTACCGAGAAGCCAAAACTCTATCCGGTCGCATATTTGTCGCATCACGTTGTGGGATCGGCTGTCAACGTTTTGGGCAAGGCATCGTTCTGCCCACCGAACCCAACAAAGTACTTACAACGCAGGCTTAAATTAGCTTGTCAGGTTTAACGACAAAAAATAGGTGCATTAATTAGTGGCAATCGGTGGCAATGATTCTGTGCTATAGAGCGAACCTGCAGAGTAGCTGCAAGCCTCATTGAATGCATGCTGATATGAAAATCGTGTCATCTCACCATGTTGGCAGCGGGAAGAGCACGGCCCGACTAGAGCAGTGTTGTAGCTTGAACATGCTGAGCTTTACATCTTCCAGTGTTTTACTTGTAGCAGGTTCCGCAAAGTGCTCTTTCAAACTTGTCTTATCATTTTGTTTTCTTTCCGGTTATTCCTGTGCAGCAGTTTGGTAACACGAGAATGAATTAACACACACTATACCAAAAAGATTCTTAACAGCATAGACTTAACCACGCCCTATGCGTTCCGACGGAAAAATATTCATTGTACTGACGGGGAGTTACAATAGAACTATGAAAAGCACGAGGCGTGAAATAATCAAGTTCATCGATAGTTGTGCTTCACGCCTTTGCTTATAACTATTGATCATTTAGTCCTGAATTTTTAAGCTATAACTACACCCCTTAGGCTCCAATGAAAAACTTACGACGCGTAAGCATGAGCTTAAATGCATGACTAGTACTGCATGCGTGAAAGAGGTCGTTTCCATTCAGTTCCTTCCCATTATTTCGCGATTGCACCGAAAGGTTTTCTTTAGTTTTGATGCTGTTCTCTTAGACAGGACTAGTAACCACAAAAAGGAGGCCGGAGATAAAGGCCCAGATATCTGCCGCTCTGTCAGGCAGCAAGAGCAGGCACAGTCTGAATAGAAAGGCAACGACTTTTCGACATCCGGCGCCACAGGCCATTAGGAATGCAACAATAGGTTGCTCCTTCGTGAATAGAGAAGTGCGGGGGAAGGAACAGGGCTCGTTAGGTGGTGTGCAACAAAGACATCACAGAGGCCATTTCTTTGATCGCGAGTGTCACTGAGCTGTACCAGGCAGCCTGAACAATGCCGGAAGCACACGAAAAGCTCATAAAAAGTAGGTACTTTGGGCTTTTCTTATTTATCGGAGCTTTTCTTTTCTGCAAACAGCTGCTGATATTGCCATCACTGCAAGCTGGGCAGTTTTTTTTACCTCATTATCATCCGCTAATTGCTTGTTTTGATATTTAATTGCACTGGCAGTCTTGCCGAGAGTGACAACACCTTGACACAGCACTCCCTCCTATAATTAATTTATTCGTCCTAGGCAAAGAAATAACGGTTGATTTTCTCACACGCAGGTTAAAGCAATTCTTTAAAAAATTGCCCTCTCATAAACTAAGACATGCCTTGTTTCACTGAAAAATATGTGGCGCACAATCAACCAGTCAATCATTCAATCAATAAATCAATCAATCACTGGCTTCCTGATGACGTCATGTTTTATTTGCATTTTTATTGCCAACATGAACGGATATCAACTTGCTGTACTGTCCTACCAGTCCTATTGCCGCCGCGGTGGCTAAGTGGTTATGACGCGTGGCTGCTGAGCCGAAAGATGCGGGTTCGTTCCCGGCCGCAGCAGCCGAATTTCGATAGAGGCGAAATTCCAGAGGCCAGTGTACTGTGCGGTGTCAGTGCACATTAAAGAACCCCAGGTGTCCGGAATTTCTGGAGTCCTTCACTACGGCGTCCATC
Source organism: Amblyomma americanum (assembly GCA_030143305.2). Classification (NCBI taxonomy): domain Eukaryota; kingdom Metazoa; phylum Arthropoda; class Arachnida; order Ixodida; family Ixodidae; genus Amblyomma; species Amblyomma americanum. Next base: position 70,145 of record JARKHS020032207.1, read on the forward strand.
ATAGCGTCAGTCGCTTTGAGATGTAAACCCCCCATAAGCCAAACTATAACTACTGGTCCTTAATAGCAAGGAGGAACTAATGACTTTTTTTATACGGTGGTCGGAAGGTAGTCGCTCTCACCATCCACAGCACATGTGATGACCTCAGCTACAATGTCACATCGCTGTAGCAGTTCGAAGACAGCTAAATTGCTTTCCTCGTTGGTGCTGATCACTGCAATTGTTATTAACGCATACTGGCTGGAAAGCCTCTGCGCTGGAAGGTATTATGCCTACACTCAACGCGGTCGTGTTGTTTAACTCCTGCATTTATTCAAGCCATTCTGGTTTATCAATTAACTTATATTTTGGCATCACTGTGCACACTGCACGGAATCTGACAGCGTCATTGTCCCCGTTAATGCTCAAGTTCCTCGGTCGGCTACATTATGAGGAAAAAAAAAATGTGCAGGACTCAGCACGGCTGAGTTAGTATACACGAGCAATGAGTCGGATTTTATATCTCAAAATTTAATAACATAATTAAAGGTAATAGCTCATGTTATTGTGCATGCAGCAAGTCTTTAGCGATAATTGTGCAATGCTGGCATAGGAAAATATGAAATGCAGGTTGCGACTTCTACCTGCATCATGATTGATTCATGGGCGTTCCTCTCTTAGCGTGCTCCTCCATCAACCTCATTATCCAGCAGTGCATTCTTCGCCTGCCACAGACCATTTTATTTTGTATGAATAACAAATCATCGAACCAGAATAGCCGCGCCAATTGAGGAACAGAATTTTAATTCACGTAAGGTCGCACAGTTACAATAAATGTGTTATGACATCATCTTACAGCATGACGTCAACATTGCCCTTTGATGTCTTCTTGCTACGAAGTGGTCAACTACTACTATAACTATATTCAATGCCTTAGAGTTTACTATGATTAACTATCAGTAACGTTAACAGTTCTTGGTTTACTCCTGATGTCATGGGGTCCTGGAGATATGGGGGGGGGGAGTTTTTCTCGACGTCAACACTGACGCTGGGTTTGTTTGCTTTAGGTTCATATAATGATTTCTCATTAATAATCACGGAGCACGTGCAAATTGCGATGTACCACATTCTATTAGAGCTCACATTTATTTCGGTTGTAGCCGGCTTTCCTTAATACTGAAGAAAGAGAGTGACGTGAAGCATATTCCCGGAAAGACATTCAGTGGTTGTGTCGTGTCTAAGTGCTTGTGTTTTTTTGTTCCGCATTCGATTTTCTAAACGCTTGAAATATTCACTGAATATTTCCACTAAAAACTACAGGAATAGTATTTGAACAAACCTAAGCAGAAAGCCCTCCTGCGAAGGCGCTTGATGTAAAGAGATTGACAAGAGTAAAGGTAATGTTGTGCTTAATACAAGTACTGGACACAGGTTAGAGTAACGCCGTAAAGCGAATTTCCTTGGTGCCAGCTGGCGCCTCAGGGGCTCGTATTGCAGTCGCGGTTCGCGTATTGTAGACGCGTATCGCAGTCGTCTAATTAGTGAGTCAGTGGTCTAATCCCTTGAGGAGGGTAGCCAACAGTCAGGGTTTTGTTTCGTTTTATGTGTCTTTGGACAGAGGAGGCGGGAGATGTCAATTTCCCAAACACTTTTGTAATATCAGGAAACCACGTACAGTCCCTGACACTGGTTTTGGGGGGAGTTCCGGGAATAGTCTCGTTCTGCTTCCCAATTATTGAGATAATTCAGCTGCTAGGAGAGCAATGACCACCGCTCGACAGTTGAGTATTTTTAACAATAATTCAAGACCAATACATAAAATAAGGCAAGAATACTCGGTGAATACGTAAGCCGGAAACAAAAAGATTCTAAAAAGCACCACGTTTCAGATACTGCTGATGTACAGCGACGGCAGGAAGCAATTTTGATATGTTCGTACACCGGTTCAGTGCCATGATTTCAAGTGAAACTTTTCTCTGGGTATTATAAAATGGGGTACTCAGGAAGCGCGTCAAGAAAATAGAAAACGTGTTATGGGTACGAAGGGACAGAAAGAAATGACTAGGTGATTATACTGAGCAATAAGAGAAGCAGTGCGCCCTGCTTTTCAGGGCGGCGTGCTGCGTGCACTGCACTCGCCAGACCGAGCAATATTCTTACTAAAAAATTGTAGGTTGAAACAGTTGCACCACTGAGCCAGGTGAGGCTTGAGAACTCACAGGTACCTGAACGCCAAGTAGAGAAATACGAATTATGTGTATATGGGCATTAACCCATTAGGCTATCGCGCCATGCTATATCGCGCCCAATGCACTCTCTGTTCGTTCTCTTCCCCATTTTTTTTCTGCTGGGGCCTTTCCTTTTCTTCCTCCGCCTCCTCCACCTCCCCCACCTCCTCCTCCTTCTCCTAGGTTAACTTCCCCTTCTCGTTTAAATTCCTACTTATGCAAGGCGGTGCTCATTTAAATAAACTGGGACGGCGGGAGCAGTAACGAAAACAGTTCGAGATCATCCAGTTGAAGCATCGACATGCAATATTGCACTTATAGCGATGCTGCTCAAGCGCATGTTCATCTCTGTCTCTGTTAATGATGTTTGTCTTCTTCTGTAGAATCGCCCCCGGGGAGTATAGGAAGCATCCCGGCGACTTACGGCGACGGTAAGATGGCGAGGTTGTAGTAAGGCTTGAGGCCCTCTACATGAACTGTCTCGGGTCGGCAACAGCGAACGGTAGACAGCGTGAGGGACACGAGGGCGTAGTTAAGAGGAGTGGTGCACTCCACGACGCAGTAGGGGCCGTGAGACTTGGCAAAAAATTTTGATGACAGTCTAGGGCTACTTGACGGTATCCAGAGCCACACAAGGGTGTCAGAAGATAAGTGGGATGTAGTATGAGCGTTGTCGTGGCGGCATTTCCGGAGATACTGGGTGTCGACTGTTAGTGTGCGGGCGATTTGGCTGTAGTCTTCTGCGTGTTTCGCGGCTTCAGAAAGAGGGGTACATTCAGAGACGTCATATTGGTAAGAGAGAATGGTATGTATAGCAGACGGATTACGGCCGTATAGAAGGAAATAAATGAGAGAACCAGATAGGTAACTGCCGAGAGGTATTTTATATGCCTAAGACACATAAGGAAGGACAAGATCTCAATTTGAGTGGTTATAAGCGTTGTACATAGAAAGCATGTAACCGAGGGTGCGGTTAAATTGCTATGTGAGGCTTTGTCTGCGGTTGATATGCAGCGTTGGTTCGATTAATTGTATTGCACTGGGAGAGCAGGGCTTCGACAACATCGGTCATGGAGGCGCGGCCTCTGTCACTAAGAACGCCGCGACGACGGACGAAGCGCTGTAAAACGAAGGCGGCGACTTCTGCCGCTGTGGCTGCCGGAAGGGCGGTGGTTTCGGAATGTCTGGTCGAATGATCAACCGCAACTATAGCCCAACGGCTCCCTGCGGTGAAAACGGCGTGGGGCGCAAGGGCGCGCTCCAGCAGAATGAGGACGAGACGTCTTGCGACGTTGTCAGGCTAGGCAGGAGCTCACGTATTTAAGGACAAAGGTCTATACGACGCTCTAGTAGTAGCGCAGCCGGATGCGTTCGTAAGTCTTGAAAACTCCCGCGTGATCGCATTTTGGGTCAGCGTGGAAATAGGCGCATATGGCTTGCGCGTGTTGCGAAGAATAACAAGTAACCGCTTTCGGCCGTCGGAGCTGTAGTTGCAGCAATATAAGAGATTGTCACGAATCGCGAAGTGAGAAGCATGGCGGTGGATAGCACGCGACG